>JBBPMW010000208.1:0-24422 GCA_038090535.1 Tylopilus alboater | reverse complement strand
CGTTCGGTCTCGGTCCCTTGGGAATATTCCAGGGACTGTACGTCTACTGTTATCAAGTGTGACGCAGTGACATGCTCATTTCTATATAGAATCGGTGCTTCAGTCCTTTCTCAACATGTTGACGATTTCACCCTCGTGGCTGCCTTCTTCCTCTTTGTCATCGGTTGTCTCAACATGCTTCTTGGTCTCATCTTCCGTGAATCCGCAAAGCAAAGGCGTTCCATCAGGGCATGGCGTTCTGGTCCTCAGGGCACCCTTCCTACTCACTTGCCCCCTACCGCAAACCTAAACCGTTCTGCTACCTCATCATCAGAACGGTCTTTTACTTCTTCGACTGTGTACGAAGAAAAGGGTCGCAATCACCCCGAGTTTGGTGCCGCAAGGAGTGCGAGCCGTGCTGGATACGGTTTTGGACGTCAAGGCGAGAAAGCAGCAGGAATGAAAGGTTTGTCATCTCCACCAATATAGTCTCGCGACCATAACCCGTCTTTCAGGCTTCCTCATCTCCAAGCCCCTTGAAACGCTACCTCGTTATGCCGCACGCCCAATTAGCACACACACTGCTACCTCCCGCTCGCAATCGCCGGCCCACGATTCCGAGCCACACTTTCAATCCAGTGCCACTGCATTATGATCCTACGTCTGAATCATTGATTGATCATGGACTGCAACGATAAAAGGATGACTCTACTCAAGCTCTGTAAACTTGCACACGTACGAGTACCCGGAAGGACCTTGCTAGTGGACATTCCGACACAACGCATAACTGTTATTCTGTGTTACTATAGTGTTTGTATTAACTCAGCTCAGTCAGCTGGCATGATGTGATGTGTAGCTTTAGTCCCAAACCGACCTAATATCATTCATCTTGCATTGCATGCGTGATCCAATCAGCGCTACCGTCAAATGGCAGTCAAATGAATGTTATTCAGAATCGTCCGACGTATCCATGTCGACAATTGATCTATCATCAGTTCCTACAGATGCAGAGGATGGCGTTGATGTTTTGCTTAACACCGAGCATTTTAGTGGGGTAAATGTAGGTAGGGGGGAGTTCAGCGTGGGGGGGAGCGGAGGGGGCGTAGTTGATGGCGGTGGGGGGACATAATCCTTGACAATGTCCTCCATAATCGAGGCACCAAAAGCACCAGGCAATCTCCACGGCGGGATTGATGGGGTGCTATCCGACTCCAAGCCACCAGAGAGTATGCGTTCCCAGAGTGCCATTCTTTCCGCAGTAAATGTAGCACTCACCCGAGAAGGCGATGAAGCGACCCTACCCAATGGTGTACCGTTGTAAATAGAGAGGGCTGTGGAGGAAAAATATGTATTCGGATAGGTGGCCCATCGAGTCGGTGCTACGCCGACAGACAGGTTCAACGAATTCGGTGCCGAGGTCGAGGAACCTCTGGGGCTCAATAGTCTCAGGTCAATTTCTTCGTCATCGTCCGCACCCTTGAAGATCGTGAGTGATTCCCATTCCGGAGTAGCAACCCGCTCTTCTGCCCCGTCCATAACGCGGGAACAAACCAACTGCCTCGGGTCTCGGGAGCCAACCCATCCGGGAGGGTAGCCCCAGTATGCCACGTTACGGAGCCACTCGACCATGTTCCCTGGGTCCCCCTCTTGTAGTCCAAGTGCGTCTCGTAAGAGAGAGCCGCGAATCACACCTGGCTCATAGGACCCAAGCCATTCAAGTCGCTGTTGCCTCCATCCCTCGGCTACGTAGAAGCGGGTGGTTTCCTGTGCCGTGAGATTGGGGTGGAGAAAGTTGAAGAGCTGTCGCGATAATGAGACCAGATCTCGATCGATAGGTTCTGGGCACGACACAACGGCGTGGTCGGGAGAACCACAGTTAAAACACAGTCTGGGGTCTTGCCCTGCGGACGGAAGCAGTTCATCCTTTTCTTCTCCAAGCGTGATGCCGGGAATTCTGTCGTACAGACAAGAATGCGGGTGCCCGTGAAACTGAGCAGAGGGATGATATATAGAAGATGTAGTGTCGACAACGAAACAGTCGCCAGGACCACCGATCATTCCGTCGATTGTTGGGACTCTAGTTTCGCTTCCCGTTGCTTCAACGCCTCGAGCACTGTAGAGGCATCCCAGCGACCCTTGGCTATCTCCTTCCCGTCGAGATGCAGCGCGGGTATCCAGTAAACGTATTTCTTCTTCCACCTTTCCTGGCCGTTGTCCTGGATGTTGATGACTTCCAGGTCGAACTCTCGCTGGGCGCTTTCGATGAGATTTGATTCCCGAATGAAAACTAGCGGTTTGCACACCTGTTTCTTCACTTTGGCCAGTTCGGCCTTGGCAGTCTGTAGAGTTGCGGTTGTTACTAGACATTACGAGTACTGCGCAATACCCACCTCACACAGAGAGCACTGAGGGCCTGAGAAGAGCGTCAGACGGGCGATTCTGGAGGCAGCCATGAGTGGTGGCTGTCCGACACGCTGGCAACTCGACTCGGCAATGACGGTGGCTGTGAAGTGGAAAACAAGCCGGAACCTGGTTTGATTCCTTGTGCGAGGTAGTCGATCACTACTTAGGCTGTTGCCCGTCCGCGCCAGTTTACGCTCGATGAACTGCTGGAATGTCCAGTCAAGAACCAGCCTGGCTGAAGAGAAGTAAGAAACACTCCTTCTCCGTACACATTCCCCACCCTGACACGTCCCAGCGCGGCCATGTCCGTTTTTCTCTCAAGGACGATGCCTCTTTGCGGACTCTTGCAATTTTCTTCACGATGTTAAGGTCAGGAGTGCTGTCAGCCAGGCCCTGCACAGCACTATTCAGGTCAAACAGTCATCTTTCCCTCCAAAGCCCGTCTTCCATCCCCCTTCCGTCGTCGTCAACTCCGCCAGCCCCCGTTCGGACAACCTAGCAGGTCCGCAGAGCCCTGCAAGCTCTATTCAAGACTCGTCGCGCTACTCGGGACTCTTGTCCGTGCTTGCCGATGTCATTGGTCCCCCCTCCGATCCTCCCACTACCGAAGGTGCCGGAACGGCACCCCGAGCAATGTCCACCACCCCGTCCAGCTTTCAGAATACAGCACACAGTCACACTAACTTACCTTCGGAATCCAATCCCTTCGAATCGACCAGTACTGTTGCTGAGATGAGGCCAGAGCAAGGTGCTTCTAGTCGTGGGGAACCATCCTTGATTCTTGAACCCGACTCCGAAGCTACTTTGGTTGATCCGTTTGGGAGCCAGGTGGAATCTTTTTTTCCTAAGGCGGACGATGAACCTGTCGCGCAGTTTCATCCCGTTCTTGACCACGAACAATCCGGCGATGGGGATACTACATGCTACTTCGTGGATGCCACGGAAACGTATGCAATAGGGTCAGACGACGACGACGACGAATATATGGACGACAGTGGGGAGGAGGATCCTACAGTGATGCTGTCAAACAGGCAATCAGCCCTCTCATCGTTTACCGGCGCGTCGCTATTAGCCTCCCCCCGGCATAGCGTCTTCGGGGAGCCTCCTGTAGCTAGCCTTGTTGAGGATGGTGGGTTGGACCTCTTGTCTCCTGTTCAACTGTCGGCCAAGCTTCGGCCGTTTTCCGTTTCTTCATTGAGTTCCAAGGTCAAGAGAGGAGATTCAATAGATTCAGGATATGCCGATGGAGACAGTTGGGTTAGCCCTCTTCCATTCCCGCGTTCCCCGCCAAGAAGCTTTCGATCTCCAGTGACGTTTCTGTCACATTCACGACGAGCATCCCTCTCTTCTCCCGCACTCAGAGAAAGGACAGTATCGTACGATGTTGGTGCTCTCCGCCCATACCCTCACAATCCCATCGAGGTTATCAAGGAAGTAGAGTCTGATGGGATCCCGGAAGACAATGAAGACACTGTATATACCATTTTTGGCGCTTATGACGCCTCGCCTTCCGAAGAACAAGGTAAAGGTGGGCCCCCTTTGCAAGTGAATGTCGCAGAAGAGAAGGCCGAAGAAGACGACAAGCCATCAGAGGCTCCCGCAGTTATGCGTAGCCCGCGGCGGTATTCCCCTGAACATCTTCATCCGAGAAGGGAACACGATCTAGATTCATGCAACCAACCTTCCTTCATTTCGGATGACAATCTGTCCTTCAAGACCGCGCTTTCAACGCAACCTTCCTATGAGGACTTGAGCGATATCTCTAGGGCATCACCCATCAAGCAGGATTCGTTGCTTTCATCCATCTCGGGATGTTCGACACCTAACACGTCGGTATTCTCACATTACGGTGATGGAAACGAACTCTTGGAGCAGTCCATTGTTGGCTCGCATGCGTGCGAGTCTTCTTGTGTCGTTGCTCTGATCGAGAGCACTGGCTCGGAAGCCCCTGAGGCAAGAGCCTCAGAGGAGCGCCCGCTTACGGAAGAAGTTGCCGTCGACTCGAACGTGCCGTTTGCGTCTGCTAGCGCCGATGATCCTCGAGGATCCCTGTCGGTACCGAGTCCATCTATGAATACCTCCCACGGTCCGTCTTCGGCCAAGGATGTTCTCGGTTATGTCCCTCTAGGCGCCAATGACCTTCAGAAATTTGCTCTAGGAAACGTTGTTACCCCGCATGACCGTTCATCTGGTGTTTTCCATTTCGATAAGCAGCCTCCAAAATCGAGCCCACCAGCAGAGTACTCTCGTAGCCCTTCGGTCAGCGATGCTTTCGGCTCTCCTCCTGGTGCCGAAGATCATCGAGAATCTGCCTCAGAAAACGCTGCTGCTCCGCGGGAACGCTTATCCGGTATTTTACATCGTGATCGGCGCTCTCCGAAATCGAGCCCGTCCACGTGTTCTTGCAGTCCATCTTCATGCAAGGGTATTCTCGACCATGCTCCTGCAGGTGCCGGCAATGTTCAGGAAATTCCCCGGCAGAAACGCTTATCTGGCGCTTTGCATGTCGAGAAACGTTCTCCAAAACAGGGGTCATTCGTGGAGAGTCCTCGCCCTTTGTCTTCAGTCAAGGACATTCTCGGCTACGCTCCCCAAGACGCGGATAGAATACTTGACAGGCCTCCAGCGAATGCTGTTACCCCGCATGAGCACTTGTCTGGTGGTTTTTATTTCGATAAACGCCATGCGAAATCGAGCCTGTCAGCGGAGAGCTCTCATAGTTCATCCCCGGCCAAGAACGTTCTCGGCTATGCTTCCTCAGGTGCAAGTGACGCCCAGGACTTTGTCCCCGAGGATGTTGTTGCCCCGCAGGAACGCTTGTCTAGTATTTTGCATTTCGCTGGGCCCTCTCCAAACTCGTACTCATTCGCGGAGAGCATCTGTAGTCCATCTACGGTCAAGGACGCTCTCGAGTACGCACCTCCAAACGCTGCTAGCCGGGATTCCAGGTCCCCAGAGCCATCGCCCACCGTTTTGCACGATTTCCTCGCAGAATACGCCGCAGCTGAGGCAGACCAAAGTCTGGTTGTCGAGAACAGTCTGGGGTCCGATGAAGTCACTGAGTTTTTCGACTCAGAGTGCGACAGTTTCACTCAGTGCTTGTCATTTCCTCTTCCTCCTCCCTTTCTGCCAGCTGAAATCGTCGGACACTCTACTCTCAGTAGCGAAGAAGACACGTCTATCCTGCCCGAAGGGGCCGTCACGAATCTCGAAGAGGATGTGTCGAAAGCATACATATACTCGGGTTCCGACCTGACGGAGAAAGCGAGGCCGAGCCAACTTCCTTCAGTCGGGTCCCCGGATCCCGACGCTGACTTCACTTTGCGAAGAAATCGGGCTGCATCCGACCTCACTGTGAAGGCAAAGTCGCCTCCTGTAACTACTCCTGAAGCTGAGGATATATTGAGTCCGCCACCGCCACCACTGGAGCAGCCGGGTCGATCCGATTCCGTACAGTCACTTTACGACCAGTATTTTGGCGACAATACTTCCGACGATGGCTCAGAGTCTTCCAGTCTCTCACATAGGGATATGGCATCTCTAGCTGTATCTAGCCCCATAGAGGCACCCTCTCAAGAGGATCACCTCCAACTTCGAGATCCCATACCTCATGTCTTCCAAAGGGTATCCTCACCAGCTTCTGATAGCGAGCCTGGTAATTCCAGTACCGATTTTTCTCGGTCTGAAACTGTCCTCCGTCCTCTTTTGACTGGTCGGAGATCATTTTTGCGTTCTTCCCTTGCCGAAATAATTCCGAATGCAAATTTTGCCAATGACAAGGAATCTTCTTCTCCCACACATCCGCCCACTCGATTGCAGGCTAGGGAAATTTGGAGTACCATGGTCCCGTTAGGATTTCGACGCCATAAACCCCAGGTATGTGAACAATTTTGATTGAACGACTGTCGAACTCATCTACGGTTTAGCCTGCGGCGACGCAATCATCACAGCCTTTGCATACTATGCTCCCCGCTTCCCAGCTCCGGGAGGTGTTGCGCATTCGAACCGATGTAGCTAGAAATGATTCGCCACCAGGATGTTCTTCTGCAACTCACGTTTCCTTCACGACACGATCGCCTTTGCCTGAGAAAGCGATGTCTGCTCCTCCCACGGGCGGGTTGAGACAGCTCCACCTCGTCAGTGCCGTCCTGACATCTTGACTTCTTCTGCTGATCCCCTCGTCCAGTCCTCCATCATTAATAAGAGATCTTCCACATTGTCTACTCATTCGTCGAGCATTGCATCTAGCATTGTGTCTTGTGAGCCCCTATGGTGATCAGCCCCCTCTGACATTGACAAGTATCATTCAACAGTGCATCAATTATTCAACTCATCCGCACCGCAATCTCCCAGTGTATCATCTATTGCTTCGTTTTCACGTAATCCATCGGTATGTCAGTTGGTTAACTCGTGGAGATAATCAGTTAACTGGCGGTAGCTTCCGTCTTCATGTACACAAATACCTGAGCATATACACCATACCCTTAAGCTCCCCAGTTCCAACTCTCTCATTCTGCAAGCAAACGATGATGCTTGCTTCGCGTCGCAGTATTTGACCCGTCGCGATTCACGTTCCGTCTCTGCGCCGATCCAACAGCAAAAGTCTTGGCGTTTATCACATTATCGGGCAGGCTCTCGAAATTACACACTCGCTGATGGTACTCGTCGTATTTCAAGGAGGACTTCAACATTAAGTCTTCCTTACGCCGTGGACGAGGAACAGGAGATTAACGAGGATGACTCTACCATATCGCGTCCTATCCAGTCCGGATATGCAGATGACTGGACACGTCCTGCCTCTGTTCTTGCAGCATCGGTTCACGCCATCGCTACTCCGAAGCCTAACCTGCTTTTCGCTATTGCTAGTGACGATGTGGACCAAGTGCGCCAAGTCCTCGAGAGCGGCGAGGCAGGTCCAAATGATTCCGTTGGACCCCAATCCGCATTGGCGTTCACACTTACCAACGACAAGCTAGCGCACAAACAAGAGATTGTTAAAGCGCTGCTTGCATATGGTGCAAATCCATCAGCATTGCGGAATCCAACCTTGAACCCTGCGCCTCGCATAGAGGGAGGTGATGAACCCAGTGGTCCCCCTCCCGGAACCACACCAGAGGGGATGGATCCAGCTACAAGGTGATTTCGCCCATTTGCTTCGTTTATTGGTTTGTTCACCTTTACGCTCAGATACTTCGTTGCCCGAGCCGATGCAACTCATACTCGCCAAACTTCACAACTAATCTACCGCTCGTTCTTCCGGCCCCTGACGCGGGTTCGGTACGATGTCATTGGTCAAGACTGGGCGCTGGAGCAATTGTTCCGCGTTCTCAGCATGCATTCCCAGAAGTTGGCTGTGGCTCCCATCGTGGTTTTGCTGTGTGGTGCGTGGCTCCATTTGCTGGCATTTAAAGCCGTACAAATGCTAGCACAGGTCCAAGTGGTCACGGGAAGAGCTTGCTGGCACGGAAATGTACGTCTGTTTCCATCATGTGTAATTCGGTTTCTGACGCCGTTGAATAGTTGGATCCCTGCTTGATGTCCCTACTCACACCGTAAATATGACTACTCTCCGATCCACTCATGACATCTGGCAGTCGTATTCTATGAGTCCATACGAGGTAAGCTTGACTGTTCCCCGCATTGACGTCAGCTGATGACGAGGGACTTTCAGGAACCCTCTTCGTGTACTCTCGCAGAATTCTTGACCGAAAATGAGGGGAAGAGATGTGTAGTTGTCTTGGATGTGAGTATCTTGTATCGATAGGTTGAATGTAAGTCTCATGCAGTATTCCAGGAAATTGAGAAAGTTGAAGATCAGAAATCGCTCTGGTCTCTCCTTATGCCATGGGAACTGGGTTTGTCTTGAACGTTGGATTCCATGTGGTCCCACTGATCGCCTGGCAGGTCGATGTTCCTTGGAGGCTGGAAAGCGCCATGTCGATGCGCGCAATGTCATTTGGCTAGGCACATCGAACGTTGGTCACGAGTTGGTCTTCGAACACCATGAGAACCGTGCGGAACCAGACAAGCGAATGTCCCGTGAAGATTACCTTGAGCTAACGGCTATGCTGCGACCCCGTGTCTCGCACTGCCTTGGGGTATGATTATTATCTGTCGTGGAAGAATTTTGCCTCATACACGCTCAATAGCCTTCCTTAGTTTCTCGTGTCACCACAGTCCTTCCCTTTGTGCCCTTCACATTGGATGAGAAGAAGGCTATCACCGCGGAGGCCGTCTATGCCCTCGCGGGCGACGCCTCCAGGACGTTATCTCCTCAAGATGTAGAGTCTTTGGTCACCAAGGCTCTACCGAGCTATCACCCTAGCGAAGGAGCACGGTCACTGCACAGAGCCATATCAACTATCTTGGTCGACACGATCTAACACACCATCAGATAGCTTGCTGCATTTATTCGACCACGTACTCTATTGCTACATCTAGGCATACCATATGTGTAATCCAGCACATGCGCCATTGATCCATCAAGTCGGGTGACGCTGAACGGTAAAAGCCGCCGGCCGGACTCGATCTCTCTGAAATGGGTGTAATTGACGAATCCATCCATCATTGGGGGTTGTCACTGCCCGATGTTGCCATCTGCAACCCTTGATACTCGTCCTCGGAGCAGCAGCAGCAGCCCTTTAGCAACTAAGCAATCCCGAAGAGTGTTTTATCTCCTTTATTAGGGAAGTCCGGGACATGGTCTTGCTGCCCCCAGACAAATGGCCTGCTCACTCTGCATTTTTCGAGTTGATTACCACTTTATTCCACGCAACAAGAATTCACGTAGCGCATCCTCTTCCCCCTTTCACACATACTATGCCGTATTTTCCATCATGGTCGCGGTGCACCCGCCAGTGCACTTGACTCGTGCCTGAAGCTTGAAGGCCTGATCCATGATCCATGATCCCTGAGCACTCTATCACCGCCTCCCGCCGTTACCCCTTTACTTATTCCCAGACACGAATCATTGACCCGGCATTTCAATATCGCAAGCGATGCAGCCGTTGTCAGGGGGAATGATACCTGGGAACCTACATAGGCTCGCCGTGAGTCTTACGAGGTCTATCCATCTTGTAACTCAAACGGTTTGCTCGAGCTAGCATGTTCTCTTCACTCATGAATTCTCCTTATGTTCCAGATGGCCCAGAAGTCGCACCAACTTTACAGACCTCGCAACCTGTCGCGTCTCATACTCTTACCCCCCAATCATTGTCAAGCTCGAGCAACACGGACCTTTCACCCGGCTCAACCGCTTCGATCGTTATCTTTTTGTCACTCTTTGGCTTGGCTGCCTTAGGTATGTCTGTTAGCTTCACTCTCCAGAGAGGATCAGATTTGCCCATGCTGTATGACGAAGCGTTCGCTATCCACTGGACACGAAGACGACGGACAACGCCAAAGGTGTCAGATGAACCACCGTTGGAAAAGGCAGCGGTACGCGACGTTGAGGCTCTGGCCGCATCCCGCCCGATCGTCCCCGTCACCCCTCTACCGGACGTGCGTTGGACGCCCCAGATCCGCTCCATCAGCGGCCCTGCGTTAGACAAGGGCTCGGACAGAAGATCGGCAGCCCTGCCTCCCAAGCGTGCACGATCCCCTCCGCCTTCCATCAAAACCCGGAACCAGTTTCCGGATCCCTATGCCAAATCTGCGCCAGCGCACGCGCTCTCGTTTTCGCAAATCGAGACTCTCCGTCCGCCAAAGAGTTCGAGATTGGATATGTCCCCTCCGGTGACACCTTATGCGCTCGCGGTGAGCGGTATGCAAACGCGGTCTTTGGGAAGACCCGGGGTCGGATCAGAGAGCTAGTGGTGTAGACGGCGGTTTGCGACATTACCGGGTTCACATTCCACGGGCGCTCAGAGCCTCAGACCTCGGGCTCAAGGCTCAAGCTGCGCCGGTGCGCTTTTCCTGCGAAGCCCAGGGCTCGCGTTCTCATTCCAAGGCTGGCTAGGACATGGCTGCCGCCAAACGTTCATTCCACCTATCATGGGTCTTCAATTTGGCGTAAACTTATTTGGATATCATAGTCGTCACTTAAAGACGTATTTCGGGAATGATGAATGTCAATCGCCTCCTTTGGTCACATACTTTCTCAGTGTTGACTTGGGCCTCACTACAAGATAACAAAATGCATTGAATATACGATGGTTTATCGAAGTAGTGTTGCTTCTATTCCTCTGCGAATTGTGCTTTCCGCCTGAACTTTGACTGATCTCGCAGCCACTGGAAGTCACATTAGAAGGAGACTGAGGGAACGCTGTGACACGTACTTGGCGGTATTGGTGCAGCGAGCCGATTTTCTCTCCTGGTTAATGGATTAGAGATGGTCTCATACGAAAGGTCGGTAGCTCTATACCATGGTAATCCGGCACAGGGTTATTGGTGCTTTGTGCCCTTGGGTCGACGCGATTCTTGACTATATGTCTGTGGAACTCAAGGTCCTTTGCTTCTATGAGGGCAAGGGCACGACGATGGGTCATTCTCCAGCAAGCAGAACCGAATATGGGGCCCAAAAGGTATCCAAAACCTTGGAAATATTGAATACGGGGCCACGATGGTCATTTGGGCTGACTCACCCGTGCATGCCACTGTACAAATTCCGTAGAAGACGATGGGGTCAATTCCCTTGCATATGAAGCATCAGAATCCACTTTAACGCGTGGGCGCGAAATTGACGGCTCACCATGACGGGTTTGGTCCCGTCTATTTCTAGAGAGCCAAAGTAGGCGGCCCCACCCATCAGGCCAAGAAGGGAGGAAGGGATTGTCAGGGCCTAGAGAAGGGGGGTCAACAGGTGCAGGGAAAGTGCGAGCAGCGTCATACTGTCTCCCATCTACGTTTTCCGCGTCGAATTTCGAGGTATTGCGACCATGTTAATGTGTCTTTGGAGGATTGGGAGATGGTGTTGGAGGCATTCCGAACAGAGCCTGTTTTCTTTGGCGTGGATTTCGTTGCCAGTGAGATGCGAATTCCGCGAGCATACGAATGCTTAAGCAAGGACGCCATGAGAGGATCGTTGAAGCTAAGCTATTCCAGGACCACAAAGAGACAAACAGAGTATTTCACACGACTTGCCACCAACGCGTGCCACTGAAATACTAGTACTACTCCTCCTCGTCCGCGTCCCATGGAACCCCCCGACGGAGTACGACGCCCGCTGTCATCCACGTACTGCCCATTTTGCGCAGACAGACATGTGCTACACGTCGTCCAGGAGCGAGACGCTGCCGATCCGTTCTCCTGGAGCAACCTACTACCTGCCGGAACGATACCGGTCGCTGTCCATGATGGCAAATCACCGTGCCACAGCACATCTAACAACCGGGATTGGTACTCACTTTCCATACGAAGTTTACCTACCCATCCGGTGGACACACTTTTCCGAGGACTGGCGTTTCTGGACAAGCACCTATTCCTCCGGGCAACCTGCCGACTCGGCTCCAGCGGACGAATAATCTTCATTAGGGTGTATCTTATTCCTAACGACTTGCCGAATGTCTGTGGGCAACTACACCGTCGCCTACCCACTATTGTCAATGAGGCCACACGCCACCTAATTAACACCATACCGTTAATTGAGCGAAATGATGGCTTGTGGGAAGCCGACGAGGCTGGTCTCGATGCTCCACAGGAGCACCTTCTACCCAGCCACATAGTTCGTGCAATTTGAGCTTTTCCTTTTATGTTGGTGTTGATCACTGTCGATAGGATAACCACACCATGGCCGAGATCTATAGTGATCTACCCTCCCCAGTGCTGCCGCCACTGATAAATGAAAATGCAAGATTATCTCACTGCGTCGCATCTGGAGACGCGATCTGGGGCTTAAGAACCACTCTATATGGGTATCAGCGACACTCTGTTGCTGTCATGCTTCACAGGGAATCGAGTACCAGTCCTGTTCCGGATCCACTATACATTCGTGTCTCATCCATGTCAGGCACTTATTTTTATATTCAGCCATCAACAATGACGGTTTTACAAGAGTGTCCTATGTTTTCCCCATCCCAGGCTGGTATACTCTGTGAGGAGTTAGGTATGTTTGAGCCAAGTGTGGAGGCATGTAACTTAGCTCTATATTAGGAACGGGAAAGACCATCATGATCATTGCTCTCATCCTTGTGACTGCAAGCCAGCTTGCAGATCCAGTGGAGTTTGTAGATCCAAAGGGGTCCATATTTAGACGACCAGTGATGACGCCTCTGGCTTACCACCACTTCCCTTCCACAGAGCATGCTCTTGCGAGAAAGAATGCTGGACTGGGCTGGAGAGCTATTCAACAAGTTCCATCCCTTGTTGAGCTTCTCGTTCACTATTTCTCTTCGTTGAAAGCCACTACAGGCCGCCCAGCGTTTTCTAACGAGCTTGAAGCCAGTCATCTGTGGCCGTTTGTCCAAGCAAACAAGGCGTTTTATCATCATTACAACAGCAAACCTGCTGTGGATGCATCAAAAAGGTCGAAGCGCCAGGCCGTACCCAATCCAGGTCCCCGAACCATGTACCTCTCCTCAGCCACCCTAGTCGTTGTCCCATTGACCTTATTGGGTCAATGGAAGACGGAGATCGACAAACACTGCCATGACTATGTTCGATACCTTATTGTCCGTCCTTCCATGGATCTTCCTGATGCTAGGAAGCTTGCATCAGATTATGAGGTAAGTAGAGGGATGATGGCTTGGGGTTGGACATTTGACTAATGATTCCTTCTCAGCTGGTTGTCATGAGTGTTACTCGTATGTAGGATGCGTGGCTCCCGGTGCAGAGACTGATAATCAGTAGGTTTCCGCAAAGAGTCCGAGAAGAACAAGTCAGAGAAGCTCCATGACCTCGGATCCTGCACTTGCCCGTGCTTGGTGGGGTCCCGAATTCCAGATTGTCACTGTCCTGGAGATCCCGAGGTCACTCCTCTCTTGCAAGTACGATGGAAAAGGTTAGTCATTGATGAAGGCCACAACACTAGCAATGCTGCAACCACCGTCAACCATTTTGTCAAGCAACTAAGTATCCAACATAAGTGGGTTGTCACTGGCACACCCACATCGAATATACTCGGCCTCAAATTAGGTCGTAAAACTGATGAGGAGTTTGGCCTTGTCTATCCTGATTCTGACTCCCCCGTGGCCACGTCTCCTAGTCAGGACGAAGCACACTGCGCGCGAATTTGGAGCAGTTATGATCGTCACAATTTACGCAAACTGGGAACGACGATCGGGGATTTTCTTGCTGTTCCCCAGTTTCATACCGACCCAAAGAGCTTCAATCTCCATGTGTCAACACCGCTGTGCGATCAACGTGGACCTCAACCTGGCGCCATCGACGTGCTAAGCCAAGTGATGCAAATGGTGATGGTGCGTCACAGGTAAGTCCAAGAATGTATTTTCAGCTACATGTGCTTACCTCTATCCCATAAGAATTGAAGATGTGGAAAATGATGTTTTGCTGCCCCCGATGAGACATGACATAATTTATATGGATTTGGACGGTTACGCCCTGAAGTCGTACAATGCGATGCAAGCTGCGCTCGCAATCAACGCCATCGATTCAAAACGCGAAGGCAAGGTAGGTCGACACAGATCAGTATTTTGTAGTTCGTTGCTCAGCTCGACCCAGGATTATCTTTTCCATGCCAGAGTGCGTCTCGAGGTATCTTCACCATATAAGACAGTGCTCTTATTTACTTCCGTCCAAGCCAGAGAGCCAAGGAACTACAGACGACCATAAATAACTCATCGCAGTAAGCGCCTGGGCGAGTCTTCATGCCGTCTCGCCATCTCCTGAAATTGCCATCTCTAGGGGTCTCTTTTGGTCAGCTTCAGATATCTTGTACAATGTCGACCAGATCTGCGACCTTGCGGATGAATACGTAGGTAACGCAATCGAGCGGGAAGTAGGTCCTGAGGAGATGGACCTCCTACAACGAGCACTCAAGCATGCGTATGAACTATCTTCATTGCATTGATGTCCGACTGACTTGGTTACGCAGAGCTGCCGCCGCCAAAGACGAGCTATGGAGAGTCATGCAACCTCACGCGGACGTCCCATTCAAGGTATCTGGACTCGACCCAGCTGTCTTTGAAGCATGGACGCGAACTGGGCTGCGCGACAGTAGTCGAACGATTGACGTTATACACCCAGATCGCCTGATGAATCTGCGTTCGCTCGTGCGGATGAAGCCTCTGATCTCGAGAGACAAGTTGATTGAAGAGGGTAACATCCTCGATAGGAATGAAAAAAGGATAATGACATCGAAACCGGTTGGCTCACGCCGTAAGGCAAAGCGCAACGCGAATCAAACGAGAGAAATGGCGAAAGAGGTGCAAGGGACGATCCAAGCTCTGAGGAAACGCGCCGAACGAATGAATGCATCCGACGAGGAGCCCGAAGACTGTTATGACGGGGATGGGGTAATCCGAATTGCTTCCACCGAAGTGGCTGCAACTCGCGTGGCGAGGTCTTCGCCTCTGTCTGGGGTAAAAGTCGGACCTTCCCTATCAACGAAGCTAAACTACATCCTTTCCGAGGTATGTTCGCATGCATGGACCGATGACATGGATCACATCCCGCATGCTCGCAGGTCCAGCAATACTCCGGAAAGGAAAAGTTCCTGATATTCTCCAATTCTCTCCTTACGCTCTTTCAAATCGGCGAGGCTTTGTCACTATTCGAAATCAAGTATCTACGGTACACCAATCAGGAGGAGTACCTGCTGAGGGAGCAATGCATCACAACATTTGAAACCTCGGACGTGCACAGAGTTATCCTAATGGATTTAAAACTTGGCGCCCGTGGCTTGTCAGTTCATGAAATGAATGCGCCATTACGGGGACTGATATTTGCTGTAGGAACTTGATATCGGCCTCCCGGATTATTTTCTGCGAGCCTGTCTGGCATCCTGATGTCGAGTCACAGGCTATCAAGGTTTGAAATATTATCGATACGTTCCGATGGTGGTCTGATTTGTCTTCCCAGCGTGCCCATCGTATAGGACAAACAAGACCAGTCACTGGTCAGTTTATTCGCTCTTGAGACTAGTCATCGCTTAGATCATTCTTAGTTAAGACGCTGGTCATCCGTTCCACGGCTGAGCAAGCCATGATTGCTCGGAGGCAATATCTGAGAACTAGTGACAAGGTTCCGAACATGACAACTGAAAGCGGCATGCGAGACTACCTACAGGTAATCTGTAACCCTTTTTCAAATGCGATAACGTCTGACGTGGAAATAGAATCCCCGCTTCTTGTCCAAGTCTGCCTCGAAGGATCCAGTAAATGTGGTCCTATCGCTCGATGACAATCAGACGGCGTCAGTCGATATGCAGTCTAATTCGTCCTCGTCGTACGAGGGAGGTTCAAGCAGAGTCGACATTGACTCAGATATCCTTACTCGCGAGTCTGAGCGTCGGACGGCACGCAAGAGAGTGAGATTTGATTAAATTTGAGAAGTGGCCACGATGTAATAAGTAGTACTGTACATACGATTAGTTGAACATTTGAGTTCATACCTTCGAGGTCATGTGACCGACGCGTTGTTCGCGACGCGGTTGTTCGAGTCGCCAAGTATCTCTATCAACCACATAGGATCCATGCTCGCAATCATCACGCAGACTGGCACCAGTCTCATCGACCCAACCAGTTTCAAGAATTCGTCGAGTTCGTTCCCCATTTCCAGTTCTCTAGAATGCTCTACGAATGCCTGGTCTCCGGACAACTCCCAACTCTACCTGGCCAATTCCTCGTCCATCAAAAGATATACGCCATCGGAGTGTCTCCTAGAAGATCTCTACTATGGATCGGATACCGTGACATGCATGACAATGAAGAACAAGAGCAGCATACTCTTCTTTGCAGCCGCCAACAAGGTGTGGTCACTAGACTGTACCCGTTCACCTAGCAAGGTCTTATCCTCCTTGGAACCCCACAAGAACTCCGTAACGAGGATCTCGATGTCTAACGATGGGTCTTTGTTGGCGTCCGTGTCGGCTTCTGCGGTCTTTGTGCATAACTTGACGCTTTCGTCGCACACGCAATTGAAAGGGCTTCCGGACAGGAAGCCTGTTTCCTGTTGTTTGTTCCACCAACATTTCAGGACGAAGCTTTTATTAGGTATCGGACGGGACTTTGTTGTCTACGATTCGATGCGACCTGGTAGCCCACTCAAGACCGTTCGCATCGCCGGAGGTGGGGATATTGTGGGTATGGCAGCCAGCCCATTCAGCAAAACCCTCGTCGCTGCTGCCACGTCCAATGGTGATGTAGTGCTCATTGATCTGGACAAAGATAACGGGTATGTGTCTTCTCGAGACTGACACGCAGGTCTTAATTTATTTGGCCAGGATACTGAAGACCGTCAATGTGAAAACAACTCTTACTTGTTGCGCTTTCACTGCAGAAGGCGCTGCCATATATCTAGGCACTGAAAGTGGTAAACTCTTGATCCTTGATTTGAGGTCACTCGAGAAAGAGCCAAAATGTTTCACCATTGGGGACGGCAGTGCTCCCATCAAGGCAATCAATGTCCAGGTAAGCATTTGTTTTCGCAGGAATGATAATCAGTCATTCACTTTTACAGGGGAAGTCTAAGTCTTATCTTGGCGACACTGCTAGCGCGAAGGCCAGGTCAAGTTCCGCAGCAGTTGTGAAATCATCTCCACAAGGGCTTGCGTCTTTAGCGCGGACTGCATCCACCAGTTCTAGGGTCAAGTCTCCAGTACGTGTTACGGTTGCGTCAAAGATTCGTGGGGGAGGTGGGGTTACACCCAAGAAAAAGCTTTTCTCTCCCGTACGAACACCACTATCCGAGACCAAAAACTTGGGTATTGATGCACGGCTTGCGGTTTCGCAGTCTCGTACGCAGCCCACCCTCTTTGTTGCGATACATAGTATCTAACAATGGTTCTTAGCAACGCTATCTCGCCGCGTCAAACCTCTGAGACTTCAGAGAAGCAAGGAACAAGAGGAAAACCGTGAAGCCCAGGTTCGGCCACCTACATCCTGCGGAATAACCGAACCAGCAAACGCAAGACAACGCACCAAACCTACCTCGTCCCACAAGATGGGACAAGACATCGAGCGTCTGGGACTCGGATCTGCGCCGGAGTCCATTTCCGGGCATCTGGCAGCGATGCGAGTCCAGTCAGGTCCCCCATTGAATGGCGGCCCCGCGGACGAAGGCGATCGGCCGAAAAATACTACACGTCGGATTATTTCTGAGTCTGCTGAGAGCGCATCTATTGGACGAAGGCTCAGGCCCACTTCAACTGGCTCTGGTCACAACAAAGCATCGTCCTCGAAAGTTGTGAACAGACTCGTGCGCACACAGCAACAACAAGAACGACGGTCAACCACGCCAGACAATGATGACGATCCCATCGATTTATCCTCTCCCGAGCTGCCATGTGAACCTGTGACGCCTATCTCGTTGGGGAAAAATGCAACGAAAGCCACATTAGCGAGCGCAACTTGTACCGGTAATGGTGTGCTCGGGCTTACGATCCCCGAGGTTGCAAAGTGGGCCAGAGGCGAGAGCCAGAAAGGGAAGGGGAAAGAAAAGGCAGTTGAGGTAAAGAAGACTAGGTTTGCGAAGCATCCAGAATTTTCTGAAGAGAGCGACCAGTCGGAAGGTGAGGGTGGCGCTGAGATCCCCGTGGACGAGCGGCAGGATGAAGAACGAGAACAAGAGCTTTCCTTGCAGGTGTCACCACGTCGCCCGACTGCTCCACCAACCTGGCTTCAATCGCCGCACCGCCCGTCAGCTGCGAATCTGGGCATGAATGTGGCTGCACAGGATTTCCTGCGGAACATTGTTCATGATGTCATGTACGACTTGCAGCGCGAGACCAAGGCGGAGATGATGGGTTTACATTTGGACCTTGTCCGGATGGGTAGAGGGTGGAAGCGGGAGCTCAGAGAGAGAATGGAAGAATGGAATGTGGAGATCCAGGAGTTGAGAGCGGAGAACAGGCGGTTGAAAGAGGAGAACGAGAGGCTCCGAAGAGGATATTGAATCATTGTCTGTATGTTATCTATCTACGCGAACTGTCACGGTCACGTGATCGCGATTCCATATGTTTCAGGTTCAATATGACTCTGGAGTCGCCCTCGCCCCATGATGAATCGTGCTGTGGACGTTTCATCTGCAGCCTCTGTTAACGCGCTTGTGTTCTCAGGTGGTGAAGTCTGGAATGAAGACGAGCCAGACGTGCAGGCGAACGCAATTTTGCAGACACTCGCTCATTCGGTGCCAGGACCGTCAAGCGCTGAAACAAACGAGACGGCTCAGACGAATCAATTAGTTGCAGACCAAAATGTCAGTACATACGTACGCATATTCGAAGGTGCCCCTCATCCCCTCGTAATTCCGTGCGTCGGACTCATATCCTCTCAGATATGGTCGGTACCGTGATCAAGGAGGAGAAGCATCTGCTGAACGATGAGGAATTTGCGCTTCTGACTGTTTTCGCTCATCTTTCCTGTACGTCAATTCATCACCTATCTCGCACAAACCTTCTTACTCGAGCAGATAACGCGCGGTTCCTCATGGTGAAGTTGCTGCTGAGAAAGCAGGAAGCCTGGCATCGCCTCGATACTCTAAAGTATGAAAGCGAACTCGGTTCCGTTCCCGCCATAATAGCCGCAATTGACGAACTGTGCCGGGTGGGTCCTGAGCCGTTGGATGTCGTCAAGGAGGAAGAGTCAGAAGAACAGGAGGTTGCCGATCTCACGATGAACGAGAGTGTCGCGAATCTCCATGAAGAGCAAGACGAGCCGGCGCCAGTAGATGCAAGATCCTCGGAGTCCTCAGAGAACAGACCCCTCGCGTTGGCCAGGAGCGAACAAGAAATGGATTTGAAGAGTCTCCTCGAGTGCTTGAGAGTGGACGAGCTCAAAAAAGTCGCCAAACAGCTGAAACTCAAGACAAACCAGAACGTGGGTTTTCCCTTGTCAATTAATGTCTGACTGAGTGTAGCCCTTGTAGAAAGATGACCTCATCAAAAACCTCCTTGGTGCATCATCCTCACAATCTACATTAACGAGTTTTGCCTGCAAGGAGGGTGTCACGCAATCCAAAGGTCGTGGTTACCACCAAACCAAGCTTTCATTTTGCAAGTTGAAGCCTCAGCAAGATAGGCTCAAGGAGATCGCCCTCAGATACCTTGGTATGTGCCTCAGGGTTAGAATGGTTGTGACTCATCCTGTCCCAAAGTCAGGTGCGTTCGAGTTGACGAAGAATTTTTCAACATGATACATCGAATAAACCTCGTCTACTTCCGCATGTCAGTTGCCATCATTCGAATCGGATGATGCGCTCTTATATGTTCCTTGCAGAACTCAATATACCCCTGGTATTCTCGTCGCATCGCTTCTAACCCGCTTCGGCAAACGAGCCTATGCTGAGTACGAGTATGAACGCACCAAGAATATCTGGCCCACTCGCCAAGCTCTCCTTGACTATGAAGAAGTACTCATTCTTGAAGGACAAGTGGACACGCTGCTGGCTGGGAATGTACCTCTTTTTGGTGGCAGAGGGGCTAGGAGGAAAACGCCTGTCGCCAGATCCTTACTAACTCCCGTTACTCCCGGAAATACAGATGACAGCAGAGAAGGGGAGGTCATCGTGGATGAAGACATAAAACCCGACGTCAAGCCTAATAACGTTCGCGTACGGGGTGCGCACATAATAAAGGGCATTTTTGAGAAAATATATCCCCGCTGGATGGATCTCGTGAAGACCAAAGGCGAAGAGGATGGCCGAGCAGGCGGATTAGAGCGGTTCCATCATGGTTCGTTTAAATTAGTGTTCTCCCTCTCTTCAAAGCTGAATATTTATTGCAGGACATGTTCTCACCCGAATTGTTTGCAAAGGTAGTGCTGCGCTCGGTGTCCTTGGGGAGCACGAACAAGAGCTAGAAGTTTTGGAAGCGCTTCTGGCACAGAAGCGGTGGCGAAGAGGACAACGTGGGAGGTGGCATGAACGACGAGTACTAATTCTCTCGACCCATTTTCCAAAGGACGAGGAGACTGCAGAACGCGCATTGGACGCGGTTATGGAGGCTCTTAGAGATCCTGACACACATCTCGGTAAGCTTCATAACGTCGATGGATTGGCAAATGCTGAAAGTGTTCAGTCTGTCGGCCGAAGCTCCAAAGGCGTCTCAGGAAGCTGGAAAACAAACTAAAGATACCTATCAACGAGCGACATACATGTGATGGTATCCTTATGGAAGCCGATGAAGTAGCATTCGAAGCTGTGCGCCTCAGACACCGAGCAGCTAGCCTGAAGCTCGATTGGACGGGCAGGTGTGTTGATGTATCACAAGATATCAAACGCTTTTATTCGCCTGTGGCTACCTCGGTGAAACCTGAGCCCAGCTCAAGTGCCGCGCCCCCTCCTCGCCGCAAATCACCGGTGAGGCATCCAGATATCCCGAAGGGAAAAAGTCTCTGGTTGGGCCGGAATGGCGGGGAATTAACTGTCGAAGAACTTGCCCTCCAACGTTACGAGGAACAAGGATTCAAGGGGTTCGCGTTACTCTCCTGATCTCTCTGCGCCGCCTGATCATCATTCTCCCAGGGTTCACTGTGAAACTCGGGTTATCTCCATGGTGTTTAGCCTCCTTTTCTGGGACATCATTTTTGAATCGATTCCTGGTGCATTCGAGACGCCTTACCAAACCGCGCCTCTCGACATTGCTGAAGACTCTTTTTATCACGCACGGAAAGATCTCATGGAACAGCGACTTGCTGCCATCGAAGCTGGGAAAGGCGCTGATCTCGTACGACAAGTCGATGCTGAGCACAGGACCAGTGGGACATGGTGCGTTGGTGTTCGGTGGGACTTGTTTAGCAGCGAAGACCTTGTCGACATTGTAATGGTAAAATTTCTCCAAATTCCGGATGACCATATCAGCTCATTGATGGCCATCAAACAGTGCATCGGCGGAAAAGCACTCTCCGTCATTTGTCGCGTTCTCTGCGAAGACTACACATTTGGGACATCTGGTGGCCCAGACCTGTTCTTGTGGAACGCCGTAAAGGGCACTTGCAAGTTCGTGGAGGTCAAGGGTCCCGGAGATAGCCTTCAAGAGAACCAACGGGTACGTATATCACTAGTGCGCTGTTTACACGGTACTGATATCTCGTCAAGATCTGGATTGACATCCTGCTGAAAGCTCCAGTAGCGGTAGAAATATGCCACATCGTGGAGAGCGGAAATGAAACCAACAAGAAGCCGAACGTGCGAACACCCAAGAGCAGCCTCAAGAAAGTCAATAAAACGCCTCGCAAAAAGGAAGAGATGGTTGTTGACCCAGAAGATGCAGATGCCCTCCCGATCATACTTGAGGATCCACGTATGATACCGGAGGAGCAATCAGTTGCGCGTTCTTCACCGGGCCCCGTCGACCCACCTAGCGTCGCTTCCCTTGCGACAGCAATTGTTTCATCCATGTTCATCGAAGGGGCATCCAGTCCATTGAAGCGTAAGGCCAGTCCCCCCGGAGTTATGCCACCTACACCTTCCAAAAGGCAAAGGACTATGTCCTTTGCCCACTCAGATGTCTTGCTCCCTGACTCTTCAGGCTATGCTCGGTAGCCCCGTCGGCATTAACATCATCGAAACTTAGATTTACGCTCCTCTATATTTATTTGGTCTTGCGCTTTGGGTCAGTTTATGCAAGTGCTCCTAACGAGCTGCACGTCCGCTCCTGCTACCTTATTGCGTATTTAGATTTGCGATATCGCATCATTTCCACCTATCAAGTGCTAGTCATGTTCTTGGGACACTGATTTCAGCGTGGCCATTCTTTCGTTAACGATCTCGTAGCAGGATGTGTATGATTATAGAGTGGAATGGATGAATTTGTTCACCTCGCGACTGGACGGATGAGAAAGGCTAAACAATCATCCTTGATAGGTGCTGAAAGAGTAGATTGTATTCCAGCATCCCAGTTGAACTACATAAATGGAACAAAGGAAGAGCCCACTTTATACCCCTACTTCCCTCGGGCGGCCAAAAAAAAATTAGTACGTGCGCTTGAACGGAGGAACAGCTTTGCACTCATTCTCATCGAGCGTGCGGTCGATGACATTACGGTACTTGATGGTAACGTCTGGCGAGCTGACATCGTGCCAGGTAAGAGTGTGCTTCATCCACTTCTCGTCGTCACGCTATGAGACGAAAAAGTCAGGGATCGGACATGAGGCACAACAGGTGTGAAGCTGAGAACTGACCTCCGGGAAGTCCTCACGGGCGTGGGCACCACGGGACTCCTTGCGAGCGGCAGCGGCGGTGATGGTCTGAACAGCGCATTGGAGAAGGTTGCGGAGTTCGAAGGTCTCCACGAGGTCACTGTATGCGCGTCAGCTCTGCGTCGTTCATCGCACTCAATGAGTCACGCACGAGTTCCAGATCATGCTCCTATCCTTGATACCGACATCCTTGAACGACTTGTAGATGGTACGAAGCTTCTCAACACCCTCGTCCAGACTCTGCTGGGTACTGTTGTGCGAATGCATGCAGGTCAGTTTCATATGACAAAGTCAATTGGTCGCTACTGACCGGAAAACGGCAGCATCAGATTGCATGGCCTTCTGCATGTCCAGCCTGATGGAGGCAGTTGACTTGGGGCCATCTGCATTGCGAATCTTGTCCAAGAACTCAATGCTGCCAAGACCAGCCTCATCAGCGATCTTTTTGTGTGGCTTTCCAGGGGTGAGGTTTTCCTTGATGTGGTTGGCGCAGGCACGACCAAATACGACGATATCCAGGAGGGAGTTTGCACCAAGACGGTTGGCACCGTGGACGGACACGCAGGCGGCCTCACCAGCGGCATATAGACCAGGAACAACCTTATCCTTCCCGTTCTATGGAAATGTATCATTCAATGAAGCGATATGATGTGTTCAATCAGCGTACCTCGTTAACCGTGAGGACTTCACCGGTGTATCTTGTAGGAATTCCACCCACTGAACCTTCGTCAACCTATGCAAACAGCCATAATAAGAAAGGCTCACTGTTGTAGTGTACAGTAGGTAACACCGGAATAGGCTCTTTGGTGACGTCGACACCAGAGAAAATAGCGGCAGTCTCTGAAATACCGGGCAGACGCTCATGGAGAACCTCAGGAGGCAAATGGCTGAGTTGCAAGTAGATGTGGTCCTTGTCGGGTCCGACACCGCGTCCCTCACGAATCTCGATGGTCATTGACCGTGAGACGACGTCACGAGAGGCAAGATCCTTTGCAGTAGGGGCATAACGTTCCATGAAACGCTCACCCTCAGAGTTCAACAGGTATCCACCCTCACCACGGGAGCCTATTGTCGAAATAAGATTATATAATCATCCCGCGTAAGAAGCACGCGACTTACCTTCAGTGATAAGGCACCCAGCGCCATAAATACCAGTGGGATGGAACTGAACGAATTCCAGGTCTTGCAAAGGAAGACCCGCACGGGAAACCATAGCGTTACCGTCACCGGAGCAGGTGTGTGCACTCGTGCAGCTAAAGTAAGTTCGTCCATAACCACCGGTAGCCAAAACGGTCTTGTGCGCCCTGAAGCGGTGGAGGGTACCGTCTTCCATGTTGAGCGCTATGACACCGACACACTCGCCGTCCTGCATGATCAGGTCGAGGGCAAAGTATTCGATGAAGAAGTTGGTGTTATGGCGGAGGGACTGGCCGTAGAGGGTATGGAGTAAGGCGTGACCAGTACGGTCAGCAGCAGCCGCGCAGCGGTATGCCTGACCACCCTTGCCAAAATTTAGAGACTGACCACCGAAAGCACGCTGGTAAATTTTTCCATCCTTCGTTCGGGAGAAAGGTACACCGTAGTGCTCAAGCTAGGGCGAGGAGTCGGTCTATGTCACCACCCTGATCCATCTAAACATACCTCGATGACAGATCCTGGTGCTTCGCGACACATGTAGTGGATGGCGTCTTGGTCACCAAGCCAATCTGAACCTTTAACCTGAACCGAGTACATAAGCCAAGAGGGCACACACGAGCCATAATCACCCTACCGTATCGTACATATGCC
>JBBPMW010000207.1:0-24488 GCA_038090535.1 Tylopilus alboater | reverse complement strand
AAGTCTACATAAGACTAGTTAGATACCTACCAAGGAGACTAAAACACCCTTATTGCCCACATTACCCAACCGATCTACCCAGGTTGTTACTTGTTAATTGTAGATCAATTTATATCAAGTTGTACCTGACGACCGAAGAACGCCCACGTACCTGTTTGACTAAGTAACTCACTCGCTTAGGATATATTCTCATATCTCCTAAGGGATCTAGGAGGAAGTGTTGTCTCTACCCCTAGCTTATAGTCACTTTCAGCCGTGGAGGATTGATCATTGAATAGTGGAAATCGGCAAGTTCCATTAGATCTTTCCTAGAAGAAGACAGCGCCATCATGTCTGCCTTTTAACCTCGTAAACCCGAGTAGGGCAGATCTCAATTGCAGTTGTTTTTCAGAATCTTCAGCAATCCAATGGCCCGTAAGGGTGAGGAAACTTGACATATCACGAAACTTGACATATCACCTGCGGACCAGACATCGGTTGTAAAAGAGATCCGTCTGAGCGCATTCTGTATGATGGGGATTTATCAGACAATACAATGTAGCAAGATATACCCATACTTACCCCCAACTCACTCTTGAGGGATATGAGATATTGCTTCCATGTTTCTATGATTTTGTTGTGTATGCTCATGCGATGGGGAATGTCTCAGTCATGGAGGTCTTCTCTAAGGATCAAAAGAAGCTTGCGGAATTCCATGCGTTCCACAACATTGATGGACTGAATCATGAATAAGCCAAGAACCATAACAAAAAACGATGATATGATATACCTGGTCATCCACCATGATGAAGGCTATGAGATGTCGATGGAACTCTTCTGTAGAGTAGGGGGGAACAGAGTGTTGACCACCAGGATGCATGGTATCCCTCTGACCAGTCGCTGAAGTCCGTGCACAAAGACTTTCGAGTGTACTGCCCAGAGCGACAGCTTCCTGCAATTCGGTAAGAGTGTAGTCGAGTGCCAGGGCCTTCTTCACACTATCGATCCATATAGGCCAACTGTGCACTTCCACTAGCTCCAAGTATTCGTGGATATGCCAGCGATCGATGTGGTCATGAAGTGTTGAAGTCCTAGACTTAGCGGCATAGACATACGTGCGCCGAGTGGAGTACTTTTCCTTCCACAAGGCCGGATCAGCATCATGAAGTTCCCTTTGACAATGTATTGTTTTAGTGTAACTAGTCGATGATAAAGGAAAGTTACCTGCAAGGTCCACAGGTAGAGGCACTTTCGGTCCGTTCGAAAAAGTATTGGATATTGGCAGTGCTCACAGTTTTTGTGGACTGACTTCAGGAAGGATCAATGGGGGGATCATATAAGTATTTCCTTGGGCCCGGGGGGGTCGGTGCAAGGCGAGTGGCAGGTGTGCAAGCGGTTCTTTTGTCTATTACTTGTTTGTTGTTGTTGTTACTTGTTTGTTGTTCAAGATTGTTTGTTTGGTCAAAGTGTTCAAGGTGGTTGGTTGCGCAAGTTTGTCATAGTGATGACATTTGTAATGGCAGGAGGGGTTGCTGGGGGTAGTGTAGTGGCAGGTAGTGTAGTAGTAGCAAGTGTTTGTTGGGTTAGTTGTGGGAGGAGGTAGTGTAGTAGGATAGTATAGTAGCCAGCAGATGCTTGTTGTAAATGGCAGGATAGGATAGAGGGTTGTTTGTTTGTTATTGTTTGTTTCAAAGTGTTGCAGGTTAGTTAAATATATCAAATTAGATGAAATAATAGTGGCAAAATAATCAAAGTGAATAGAAGAATACTCAAGTAAGTAGTGGAAGGGTAGTGAAAGTATGATAGTCAGATTTCTCTATGAGGAGCACAGTGAGCCATGTTTTTTTGGTTTTGTTATGCAAGTTGTGGTTCCTCTAAGCAGGGTAGTCAATGAAAGGGTAGTCAAAGTAAGTGGTAGACTAGTCAAAGTGAGTGGCAGGATAGTCAAAGTGAATGTAAGATAGTCAAAAAGTGTAGAATAGTCAAAGTAAAGATAGCCAATATATTTTCTTTTTCTTGGCAGGGCAGGATAGTTGTGGAAGGAGTAGTGGAAGTGGCCCAGCAGGTGGTAGTGTAGTGGTAGGTAGTGGAGGTGAAAGTGGCCTGATGGATCAGTGGGTGGTGAATTGCTGGGGGATTAGTGTAGTAGCAGGTAGTGTAGTTGCAAGGGGTTGCTGGGGGTAGTGTAGCTTCCACCAGCGACCTTGATATGCCTAAAGATGAACTGCAGGAGGAAAGTGGAACATGTAGCCTATAGTCCAGTCCTTGACATACTTTTGTTCTTAAATGATCTTGAAGATATCTTTGATGGCAGGTTCCTTTCTTCCATGTACTGCTTTGGAAGGAAGGTGGTCTCTTGGTCTAGCTTTGCTCACAAAGGATATCACTTGAGCAGATTTTTAAGATGCCAAGATTTGAAATCAAGAAGAGACTGGTCCTCTTCTCTGTTGTTTTGATCTTTTGGAACATCAGAATCTGACAGAGGAGGGATGAATGGAGATTATTGGAGTCCTGTGTTGTTGGCTCTCTGGCATACAAGACAATTGGTGACCATATTGAGTTCCCGGATGATAGATGCAAGTGTAGTGGCAGGTAGTGTAGTAGTAGCAGGTGTTTGTTGGGATAGTTGTGGAAGGTAGTGTAGGGTAGTGTAGTAGCCAGCAGGTGCTTGTTGTAAATGGCAGGACAGGATAGTTGGTGTGGTTGAAGTGGGTCACAGCAGAAATAAGATTGGTGTGATTGAAGTGGAGTCAGTAGTATAGGGGAGATGATGGCAGGATAGTAGTCACTGTAGTTAGTATAGCAAAAGTAGCAGAGTTGGGGTGGCAATTGTTATGATGTAGTGGCACAGGGGTAGTAAAGATGGCAGCAGTGATGAATGAGCAGTAGGATAGTTGATGGTTGAAGGTTAAAAAGTAGGATGAAGTAAAAAAGTGGTAGTGTAGTTACTGTATGTAGTAAATGGCAGGGCAGGATAGTTGATGTGGTTGAAGTGGGTTGAGTAGGAGAGATTGGTGGCAGGATAGTAGTCACTGCAAGATGCAGGGTTGGAAATGAGCAGCAGAATAGTTGATGTGGTAAAAGTGGGGTAAAGTAAAAGAGTGGTAGTGTAGTTGCTGTATGTAGTGGAAGCAGGCTGGCTAGGGTAGTGTAGTTGAGTTGCTGTAGGTGTAGTGTAGTGGTGGGTAGTGTAGTGATAGCAAGATAGCAGGAGATCAGATTTTGGACATAAGCAGCAGAATAGTTGATGTGGTTGAAGTGGTGTGAATAGGAGATGGTGGCAGAATAGCAAGGAGCAGCAGCAGGAAGCAACAACTAAGTGGCAGCAGAATAAGCAGCAGCAATGTAGTTTGACTTGTTTGTTGTTACTTGTTTGTTGTTTAAAGTTATTTGTTTGTTATTGTTTGTTTTGTATGCATGTTTTTTTAGCTTGTTTGTTGTTTTGTTGTTTAAGGTTGTTTGTTTGTTATTGTATGTTGTCTGTACTTCAGGATAGTCAAAGTGTAAATATTTGTGTTTGTGGTAAGTGATAGCATACAGTGGCTCAAAAAACTGTCCACATGTTTGGACATTTTTCACTAACAGCAATATTCTGACCCTTCCACCAATAGAAAGCCAATGGTAGGTACTTCATTTCATATACTCATATGGTAGGGTGAGGATTAGGGGTTATCAGGAAATATTGCTGTTAGTGAAAAATGTCCAAACATGCAGATAGTTTTTTGAGCCACTGTATATAGTCAAAGTGTTTAAGGTGGTTGATGACATCTTTATTGTTTTTTTAAGTGCAGGGCAGGTTAGTTGTGGTGGGTAGTGTAGGGGTAGTGTAGTGTGCTTGTTGTGAATGGCAAGGGCAGGATAGTTGGTGTGGTTGAAGTGGGTGGCAGCAGGAATACATGTGATTGAAGTTGTAGTGTTGGGAATGAGCAGCAGGTTAGTTGATGGTTGGAGGTTAAAAAGTGTAAAAGAGTGGTAGTGTAGTTACTGTGGATCAGTGCAGATGAGTGGCAGAGGGTAGTGTAGTGGCAGCAGATGCATGTGGATAGCAGGGCAGGATGATTGGTTGCCTAAAGTAGAGTCCTATAAAGGCTTTATAGAGTGTAGTGACAGCAGGTGCGAGTGGTGGGGGTTCTATTTTTGGTAGTTGCCTGAAATGGAGCCCTATTGAAGTGTAGTGACAGCAGGTGCAAGCAGTGGTAGTAGTGGTTTTTGATAGGTAGAGTGGCACAGGTAGGTAGTGGCTGGTCAAGGTAGCCTAGTTACAGCAGGTGCTTGTAGATGGCAGGGCAGTCAGATAGTTGGGAGGTAGTTTGGGGGGGTAGTGTAGTGGTTGTTTTCTCAGTAGTCAATGGCAGGATCCAGCCTGGCAGGGTTAGTATAGCAGCAGCAGGTGCTTATGGGTGGCATAGTTGTGGGAGGGTAGAAAGCAGCAAGAGTAGGCCATTTGGGAATAGTGTAGTGGCAGATAGTGTAGTAGCAGCAGGTGCTTGTAGGTGGCAGTGGCATAGGGTTGGAAGCAGCCTAGCTAAGGTAGTATAGTTTGTAGTGGCAGAAAGAAGAGTTGTGGAAGGGTTAGTGGAGTGGCAATGCAAGTGGTTCTTTTGTCTGGTACTTGTTTGTTGTTCAAGGTTGGTTGTTTGTTATTGTTTGTTTTGTACACATTTTATTTATTTAAATTTTCCAGGATAGTCAAAGTGTAAATGTTTGTTATACTCTAACTTTTACAATAAATGACATCTTTATTTGTTTTTTTAAGTGCAGGGCAGGATAGTTGTGGAGGATAGTGTATGTGGTTGAAGTGGGTGGCAGCAAAAGTAGTAGAGTTGGGGTGGCAGTTTTGAGGTGAAAGTAGCCTAGCAGGTGGTGGTGTAGTGTATACTGGAGGTAGTGTAGTGGCAGGTAGTGGAGGTATGGTTGCAGGGGGTTAGATGCAGGTGAGCAGCAGTGCAAGTGGTTCTTTTGTTTGTACTTGTTTATTGTTCAATGATAGCATAGTCAAACTGAATGGAATGTTAGTCAAAGTGTTCAAGATGGTTGGTTGTGCAAGTTATGAGGGGGTAGTGTAGTGGCAGGTAGTATAGTAGCAGCAGGTGCTTGTTGGTGGCAAGGCAGGATAGTTGTGGGGGAGTAGTGGAAGTGGCCCAGCAGGTGGTAGTGTAGTTTGCAAGGGGTTGCTGGGGGTAGTGTAGAACAAACGGCAGTTTGACAGTAATGTGGTTACTGTACTTCCAATAGAAGAACTCCTGCTTGAGATATAAGTGTTTGGTGCTATGGTAGATGCTGTGATGGTTGTCAGTCATGGAGGTGGTTAGCAGCATTGGATTGTCCAGGTGCGATCCTACCAGCAGCTCAGTAATAAGATCTTTGTCTGGTAGAGGTACCTGTAGGATATTGTTGATTAGTTTCATGAGGTGTGGTTCTCCATGGTAATGGAGCAATCTGCTGGCAGTTTGGAGGAATCCAGACTCCTTGAGTGTAATGTGGACAGGGAACAATGTTGAAAGAAATTGCCCTGGCATACATATGCCGGGGCTGCAGTGGTGCCATCTAACACAAACACCAGTACTTCGGATGTGCTACACTCAATAGTAAGGGAAGGGGGAAGTATGGTGTGCACTGTGTGCAGCAGGCTCTTGATGTTGCTGTGCAAATGGTGCAACTCGGGGAGATGCTGTTGGTAGTCACTGGCTGCATGGTAAACATGTAGCTTGTAAGTAGACAGACATCTGAAATAAATATTTGGCAGGTAGTGAGAGAAGCTCTTGCTGCAGTTCTTACCATTTCTGTTGCATAGGCTGTGCTGGAATGTGATAAGGTCTCAGTAGAAACAAGTGCTGATGAACAGAGTGGCATCGATGTAGAGGCCATGGAAGGTGCCATGAAATGGAGAGGGGTGGTAATTGACTTGATACTTGGGAGGAGGGGGGAGCCAAGTAGTAAAGAAGTTTCCATGATAATGCACATTAGTACCATTGAAGTACCATGGGGTTGGAAGGAAGGGAAGGGACATGAAATTGGATGCAGAGTTCATGCACACATCGCTCAGATTGAAGTCATGCATATATCCAAGATTGTATGACTTGTCGCACTCTATGGTGAGCTGGTACATCTCAGGGTTGGTGTGAGCTGGTGGATACTCCGAGTTGGATGATGTTATGTGAGACGTACTCCTACGTCGAGGTGCTAACTTGCTGTCTCAAGGGAGGTACTCACGAAGAGACACTACATCCTTGATAGGCACAAAGAGAGCGAGAACTTAGGGAGAAGTTCCGGAGAGGTGATTCAAGACAAAGACAGTATGCTGTAATTGTGTAGATCAAGAATAAGACTACTATACATGCAGTGCAGTATATAAGGAATCCTGGAATAGATATTTAGCTAAGCAGTGGCTGAGTAGGAATTCTGTGAAAGGTTGGGAAAGGGTGATGCAAGCCCATAGAAAGCAGTGCTTGTAGAAAAAGGCTGTCTGTAGTTATGTGACAAGAAGTACCAAGAATAGATCAAAGAGACTGCATCCTACTGGTAGGAAGGGAAGGCCAGAAAGAGAATGGTGAGGATGTAAGTGGTGCAAGTAAAACAAAGAGAAGGAAAAAGAAAGAGTGTACATCCAGAGTGTATGATCATAACAGATGAATGGAAGAACAAGTAACTGCACTCGCTGCACATTGTGTCAGTATTGTCATTGTCATTGTCATCCCCTGCTGGCTTAGCAGCAGTGCTGTGGATTTTAATAGGAAAGGGAAGGGGAACATACAAGTTTAGTGCATTCAGGGCAATTATCGGCGGTCCGAAATGGACCTTTCAGGATGATGGACCGTCAGGGGGAGATGGAGATGCAGTCAATGGGTATTCAAGCTTGAGCATACCTGACAATGGGCTTGAGTTGATCTTGGTTGGGTGGGGAAGGGTTACTTCCTCATCCTTGTGCTTGATCCTGATTGCCTTCTGATGGAGAGTGGTTTGCTGTTGGAGTTCACCAATGGTGCTCAATGATAAGCCATCAGGGATTGGGGGAAGGTGGAGGAGTGGAATGTGCATTGAGGTGTGCAGCAGTTCCTTAAGGTGAGTATAGTACAAGGGGCGGAATGATTTCTTCACCTCATGGCAGGAATATACCATAAATGGCAAGGGTGATTGGATCTTGCATCCATCATCTGGTAAAGGTATCATCAGCAACGTTAGCTAAGGACTATCATCCTTTTGGTTGACAGGTGGCAGTGTGGAGTGGACAATGTGGGCAAGTTGATGCTGGGGTTCTACATTGTTAAGGAGGTATAAATAGGTAGCATACTATGCTGAATTTAATGCAATGAGATTGGTGTTGCAGTTGCCACCAGTGGCATGAACAAGTAAAGCTATTGGATTTAAGTAAGTATTGTCATATGACTTCGGTTAACAGGTGGCAGTGTGGAGTGGACAATGTGGGCAAGTTGGTGCTGGGATTCTACATTGGTAAGGAGGTGTAAATAGGTAGTGTACTGTGCCGAATTTAATGCAATGAGATGTTGCAGTTGCCACCAGCAGCATAAACGAGTGAAGCTATTGGATTTAAGCAAGTATTGTCATATGATGGCATAGCTATACTATATTTGGTAATCACAGGATCAGGCTGGAACAGTTGGAAGTAGGTGTCTTCCAATGCATTCTTGACCTCAGTCATGATGTCCCATACTATTTTCTCTCTTGCTTCACTCATTTTATAGCTCATAGCATAGCTAATATTACTTGTTTCATGTTTGCTAGGAGTTCTGGGGCACATTAAACAGATTTCCATATTAGGCAAGTGGTGGCATGAGGTGTCAATGAGAGTTTCCAGGAATGCTGATCGTGCAGTGACACAGTTTCAGGTTACTAATCCACTTAACATTTGCAGTTTGGTTCCGTCTGAGTCAGCAGATAACACCTGTATTTCTATTTTGCTTTCTCCAGTGTTCACGTGACTGAAGCATAGATACATTCTGTCTAATTGTTCATCAATAGACACTAAGTTTTGTCATTGCCATGGTTGTCTAAGTAGTATAGCCAGTGGGCACTCGTTGGATACCCAAAAGTTACTAGTAGTTTTCAAATCACCAATCATAAGCTTGAGTTTTGGGATCAGTCCTTTGAGTGTGCTGGTCCATCTGCTTGCATCACACAATGTTATTTGTGTGCTTATGTCCATCGGTACTTGCAGGTGTTCCCAAACACTTTGTCATACTATATTAATTTTGCTGCCCCAAGTCAAGTATAGCCATTACTGTTTCATCCCTGATCAGCACAGGAATCTATTTCAATTACAGCTACATCTTTGCCATCCTTACCCAGCCTGGAACAGCCTGGGTGCAACATAGACAGAGCTGTGCAGCTAGGTATCTTTCTGGGAGCAGCTGGATTGACTGGGCTACTGGCTAGTGCTGGCCCATATTGGATGGAAGCTAGGCTGATTTGCTGATGTAATGGTTTAAAATATGTATTCTATACAATTTAACTATGAAAATTACATTGTATATTATGCATTTCTAGTATATAAGTAATTTCTCTCAATATTGAGCTAAAATCAGATGTTGCTGTCATGCCTGTAGTGCTGTAGCACAGTCGAACTATGTTGCTGTGCAGCCTGTAAAGTTGTGTGACATACTGTGATGGCTGTGTGACTGTAATGATATGATGATGTGTAACTATGGTACTGTAACATGCTGTAATGTTGCTGTAACACTGTGACAGCCTGTGGTAAAATTAGTGATTTGCTGATGGGTCCTTTCAAGGCCAAAAGCACTGAGCCAAAGACCAAAAATAGAGCAGGTGGCTCTGAAGTTGTACAGTAAGTGAATTTTGATATCTACTCAGGCTTAATCATATCTAATCAGTATGGCAGTGTTACAGCAGCCAAATGTCATATTCCTGCCAAGGTCACCCATATCTCTGACAACATAGAAGAAGAACCCCACATCAGATCTCTTTGTATAACTGAGTACATCACTTGTCCAATCACTAGTCCTGGTGAGACTGTTGAAGAGGCTCTTGAACTTGAATGGGCTCAGAAGTGTATCCAACTGTCCATTTAGAATGTACCATAGCTGAGTCTGCTTGTAGCATGTAATGTGTAATACCTATTCCTCTGTGTTTCCATTGTCCTCCTTGTTCTTTTCATCTCCAAACCATGCAAGCTCCATACCACTCTTTTTCACAAGAAAATATCTGTTTTCTTTGTCGATGGACAGTTTGTGTGGGATCATTGCAATGGCTTGGATAGCAGAGACTTCTATGATTGTAAAACTCTCTTCTCCCAGTTCCATGCATGAGACAACCATTCTGGATGATTTGTGAAGAAGATGAGGGTCTGGATGGAAGTATAGGGTTACAAGAGCAACATTTGTAAACAGTGTGTGATCTGGGTTGTTGTCTATGGTATCAAAATCATCACTGACATTGTCACTGGCAGCAGCTCTATTAAGAAGTCATGTGAAGTATTGCACTTCAGCGATGCGCTGAATGCCATCATGTATGATCTTCACTGGTAATGTTAGAAAAGATATACTAGAACAGTTAAAAAATACCTTGATATTCTGAGCCATCCTGACATTCTCCAGGGCTTTTATAAGCTCTGTAAATTGTGAGCATGCTATCTGGCCATTTGGTAAGTGAAGCCATGCCCAACAATGAAGTTTTGGCACTGCTGGATGGCCAAGATAAACTCCAATGACATATTGTTCATCTGTTGTGACTTTGGTAGGGTAGCAATCATGTTTTGGAAGTAGAACATAACTGTTTTCAAGGTCTGTACCATCACGTGGGATGGATGAACTTTGAGGATCAAGCTTAGAGAGCATGGCAAAGTGTTCATCTGGCACCTCCAGATGCCCTGCTGTGCGAGATTTGTAAACAGATTGGAGGATTATCATATCTCTTGTTCAAGATTGCCAATGGTGCATTCCATTGTCCACTGCAAGGAATAGATGAATGACCCAACACATGTGGCCTCAGAAGCGAGATGATTAATCAGGTGAACACAAGGATGTACAAAATGGATGCAGTCCACACAGTGTTAATAAAAGATAAGCTTAAATTTATTTTCCCACTGTGTGAAGAGCTGATGGGCATGCTGGAGTTCCTATGGAGTAATACTGTATTGAGTTGTGATATGGAGTGCAGCAACAAACTTGCAATAGTTGTGCCATATGTTATTGGATAGAACACGATACAACAGTGCTGGAGCAACACCATATAGCCATTCAATCCATTCAGTTGACTTGTACCATAAGGTTGCATGAAGGCTTAGATCATGAGGAGCAATATCAAATGATCTAGGAAGGTATGGCTTGCAATCAGCGATGAGCTGTCCATGTGTTTTCCAGGTGTTGCCATCTTTCAGTACAGTCCAGTGCCATGTATGGCAGTTGTCCAACTGTGGTGAACACTCAATGGAACTGCAAAAGATGTTGTGCCAAAGGGAGGCCATGTTCACATTGCTGAGGTGCATCATTTCTGACAAGAAACACTCTGGAATACCTAGAATCAGATCTGGCTGAAGACCAAGTATGATGCTGGACCCAATGATATACATCTGCAGGCAACATGATTTGAATTCAGCTCTTGTGCAAGACTCAAGGACATAGCATAGGTGCTGTGCATACTCAGCTGATAAGATAGATCAGATGTTGTATGGACTAATGTTGTCATGATCACATCCTGGAATGTTGCAGTCATCTGGTTTGAGTAGGATAGGGTAGTACTGTGATCCGCCAGATTTGCAATGACCAGTAAGAGGACATAACATCCAGCATCTGTGTTTTCCCAAGTGTCCAACAAAGTTCGATAGCAAGATAAACCCAGGACCATCTGTGCAACCAAGAAAGAAGAATAGGCAAGAAACAAACTTGTATGACCATGAGACATCCCAGATGCAAAGTCCTTCATGCTGCTGCTGAGAGGTGGTGAAATTCAGGAAATAGAAACAATTCAATAAACTTGGGTTTCTTGAGACCAGGAATGATCATGCCCAGAAGGACATGCTTCTTTTTGTATTGGTGCTTGAAGGAGAGGTCAAGGATGATCCATATGTATATCCAGCAGTCAGACTTCTTCTTTTCATAGATTTGCACCTCATTGATCGACAACATGAGAAGCATATCAGTCAGCAGTATTTTCTGGTCGCGAATGGTGTCAAGATAAGTGCTGCCACAAAATACATTGTTGTACATCTTGACAAACATGTTGTTTTCTTGAAGCTCTGCAAAGATTGCCTAAGTTCATTGCTCTTGGTGTTGCATTTTCTGAGTGCTCTCAGAATGTTGCCAGAGTGCCTGGAGCTATGGAGCAATGGGAATGGTGTTAAAAACAGCACAGGGAGCCTTGATACTGCTGCCACTGTTTTCCAACCTTGTCTAATCATACCAGGCTTTATTGCATTTGAATGCTACACCATATCCTCTCATAGCTCTTCTCTGATGAGTGTTTGAGTGCAAAAAATATTGACAAGGCCAGCTTGGTGTCTGGATCTGGTTCAAGGAATTCATGAGGGGAATTGTGGAGATGATAAAAAGCATCGCCTGTCAATCCAATGCCATCATCTAGAGATGTGTTTCAGAGTACCTGGATGAATGATAGATCACAGATATGTTTGGGAAAGATAGCAATACAAGCAAGTTCATCCAAGTTAAGATTAGTGATGGCCATGTTGCCTCCATACAGGATATCAGGGGTATGTCTGCCAGGATCTTGCCCATTGTGATCAGGACCACTGTCCTGGCCACCATTCTCATCACTCCTGTATTCTTGGCACTTGTTATTATGCTTGTTATTATCGGGCCCAGAATCAGCACCATGATTATGGCATACTCATCATTTGGATTGGAATCAAAAGTCAAGGTTCTTAGTAAGCATGTCTGCAGGATTATGAGAGCCTTCTAGATAGAAAAGCTCAATCAATTTGTCCTGGACAAAATCGCAGATACCATGCCATTTAATGGCAATGTGTTTGTTACGACCTTCAGTAACCAGATTTGATGCCATAAAGATAGTGCCTTGGTTATCACCACATAGGGGTATGGGGTGGAGTTCATAGCCGAGCTCCCCCAGAAGTTGGTGCAACCAAACAGCCTGTCGGCTACAATCAAATAGGGAAACATATTCAGCTTCCATTGAGGAATGGGCTACGCATTCTTGTTTGCATGAGTGCCAGCTGAAGGCACAGTTTGCTAGTTTAAAGAACCAGCCTGTCTGAGAGTGACGGGTATTGGGATCAGAAGCCCAATTGGAATCAGCATATGTGATAAGGCCAGCTTATGTTGTACCATCAAATACAAGGGAATAATGACAGGTCCCAAGTAAGTATCTGCATATGTATAGTGCAGAGTTGAGGTGCTCCTGCGAAGGGCTTGCAGCATGCTGCAACAGAGTGGCAACAGCATAGGTGACATCTGGACAAGTGCCTAGTGTAATATATAATAGGGATCCAATCACCTGTTGGAAGCAAGAACACAATTCCGGATCAACCGGACCAGTATGTAGAGAGGGGTAATACCCCTGAGGTAAAGGTGTGGGTGCAGACCTGGCATTCTGCATTCCGAACCGCTCAAGTACTTTTTCAAGGTATGAGCATTGATCTACGAGGATCTTGTGACCATCTCGTTTGATCCTCATGTTCAGGAATGAGGAGACTGGGCCAAGGTCTCTGCACTCCCACTTTCTCATAAAGAGACCTTTGATCTCATCTACGATGGCTTTGGTGGGACCACAAAATAGTGTGTCATCTACATAGACAACAGCTACTACTATAGATGTACCCTTTTTCCGGTAGAGGAAAATACCAGCATTTGACTTCAGACGTTCGAAGCCGAGTTCTTTCATGGACTCATTTAGAGTCTCCCACCAGGCGAGTCCAGCTTGTTTAAGCCCATAGAGGGCACGCAGTAAGTGGAGCACTTTGTGCTCTTGACCAGGAACTTTGAAACCTTTGGGTTGTTTCATGTACAGTTATCCACCAGCAAATGCGTCACAAAACCTTTGAGTGCCTCCCACTACACAACAACACAAATTTTATTGAATCAGAGTAGTATACTGGGTTAGAATGATGTCTCTGATGGTCAGGATTATTTTTTGTTGGGATCAAGGATGTTGTTGTGCAGCAGCAGAGTATGAAAATTATCAGGCCTTATCTTGCATCCACCAGCAAGTGAGTCACTCCAAATCAGGTATATTGCGGGTATCGCCACTTCAGTGTTATGTAAGTAAATTGATGATCAGTCAACCATGCTTCCACCATCTGACGCTAGTCCTTCATCAGCCTCACACTCTTGTCTGTATTGGCCTCACAGTGGCTGCATCCTCCCTCCAGTCGATGTCGAACAGTGTCTGGGCTCACTACAAGTTCTCTCCATTTCTTCTGCCATTCTGTCTGCACTTCATTGCAGATGTTTTGTAGACTTCTCCTGTCATTTTTCGGCTTAGCCTGTTCCTCTGTATATAGTTGGATTGCCCTTGCCAAAGCATCTTCCTGGGCCTGCAAGGTCCCTTGTTTCTTCTGTAAGATAGACTTGGCATGTCTGACCATTTTCTATGGAATGAAAAATTGACATTGTCCCTGACTCTGAGTGACTGACTTGCTCTCCATTCTATGCATACCATAATGAGTTTATCAATCTTGATAAACATAAGATTAGATAATAGATATGTTAGATATGCACCACAAAGAGATCCTTCTTTGGCATTGTCATGGCTGACTATGAACACATGGTCCACATTAGAAATGTAAAAGGTACATTCATTAGACCCTAAAGCATGTACTAGTATCATAGAGAGGCTGTTTCAATGCCTGCATGTTGAACATGAAGGGAAAGAAGCAATTATGTACAAGTTTATTGATAATAACTATCCTGTCTGTGTGATACAAAGAAATTTCCATACAACAGTACATGCTCAGGCATAAGAAGCATTTACTCTCAAATTATTGTGCCCAAGGATGTTAAAAATTCTGGCGGGAAAGCTGGTTGACACACTTGCCAGTGGATGACTGTAGATCTCTTCTGTAAGCTTGCTGTAAAGGTAAGTGCTTCGAACATCGAGAGATTCAATGTGCCAGTCTTCCAGTGCAGCAAGAGCCAACATAAGTCGAATAGTCTCAAACCGGACCACTGGGGAGAATATTTGGTCAAAGTCTACCCCTTCAACCTGAGAGAATTCTTTTGCAACTAATCATGCACATTTACGACCATCAGATTTTACATCAAATACCCAGCGATTATCAATCGCTTTGCGTCCATGGGGCAGGTCTACCAGTTTAAAAACTTGGCACTCCTTGAGAATATCAAGCTTGCATTGACATGTGGCTTTCCATTCCTCTTGTGCTGCTGCAGGCAGTCTTTGTATGTCCTTATATGTCCATTCACGTACTGGCTTCGATTCTGCAGAATCGGCCAAAAGGTTTATTGCCTTTGACATCAGAAATGCAGCCAATCTTACTCCCCCTTCATGGCATAACCATTCAATGTCTGCTTCGCTATCTGAAGTGACTGCGGAAGATGGGGATGGAGCAGATGGTTGTTCTGGTGTGCTGGGAAGATTTCCAGGCATTACTGGTGCTGGCTAGGTGGATGGGCCAGCACCTGAACTCTGAGGTTCACGGACGATGTCTTGCCAGCACAATTTGCGCTCAATATCCTTTATTTTCTCAACCGGATGTCGGTTGTCACCATACACGTTGCCAGGCCTGTGGGGCGCATGGTGTTCACGTTGTGGGCGAATGGGAGCAGGAGGGATAGCAGGAGGTGCACCAGCTCGTTCTTTGTAGGGAGCATGAGGAGGTGATGGTGTAGGGCATGGGGAAGGTGTGCAAGAAGGTTGGACAGGAGGAGGAACAGGAGGAGTGGGTAGACCAGGTAGGAGGTCATCATCAGCAGAGGGCAGATCTTGTAGGGGTCGCTCATCAGTTGGTTTAGGCACAGATTGTGCAGTAGGTTGCGTGTGGACAGATTTTGCACAGCGAAGGAAGTGCGCTTCATCAAAGAGAGCATGTGCTGAGGTAAAGAGGATGTTGTTGGGGGATCACATGAATAGGAAGTTGCGATCACTTCCAGGTGCAACACCCAAGTACACCATTAACTCAGATTTAGGGGCCATTTTGTTGGCTCTCACATCTTCCGGAATGTGGACATATGCAGTGCATTCAAAAACTTGAAGGTGCGAGATGTCAGGTGAGGATCTGTGGAGGATCTCAAATGGTGTGTGCCAGTTATGGCATTTTAGAGGTGTATGGTTGTACACATGGGTGGCATGGGCGATAGAGAATTCCCACCAACTTTCTGGGATGCAAGCCTCATGGCACATCACTTCAGATTTGTCCATGACGGTGCACATGAAGCATTCAGTGTGACCGTTCTGTTGAGTGTGGGGTGCGCTTTGGTAAACGCAAATACCCAATTCCTTGAGCATCAAATCAAAAGCTTGGGATTTGTATTCTCCCCTAGCATTGGACATCCATCCTACAACTTGTGAGGAGAATTGAGTAGATACCATTTTCAAGAAATGGCAGGTAGCCACCAATGCAGCATTCTTGGAGTGTAGTGGGGTTGTCCAAGCCATTGACGTATAATCATTGAAAAAGGTAATGATGTACCTGTAGCAGTGGTACAACTCAATGGGGAAGGATTTTAGATCCAAGTGGATTAGCTCAAAAGCCTGTGTAGCGCAACACTCAGTAGGAGGAAAACTTCTGTTAGGTAGTTTGCCCATGGCACAGCCAGGGCAGATGGAGTCTGTGTAAGGGATCTCAACATCAGGGAGACCGCACATATGTTTACATGCATGTCTGATAATATTACAAGAGGGGTGACCAAGGTGGCAGTGTACAATGTCATAAGTCAATGTACAAGTCATGGTGTGATTGGAGAGGGGTAAGGCCTCTATGGAGTATATATTGCAACTGATCTTACCAGGTTTGAATGGGGCAAGAAGTTTGCCATCGCCATATAACATGGTGATCTGGTTTGCATCTCCAGTCACTCTAGCTCCAGACATAAGTAGTTGATCCATGGAAATAAGTCGGACCCCTGAGTTAGGGATATAACAGGCTTGGTGGAGTTGGAGGATGTGGTTTTCACCATTCAGATCCATCCATCGTATCAACACTCGGCCATGTCCGACTACATGGATAATACCAGCCATGGTACTAACTGGAATACAGTCTGTACTGGTCAATGCCTCATATTTGACAAAATCTGATCGATCTGGAGTAAAATGCATTGATGCACTGGAATCTAGGATCCAAAATGCTTTATCCTGATCAGTGGATTTACATTCACATTTCTTAACCAGATTCGCAACACTGGAGCAGGTGCAGAATTGTAATGATAATTGCCTGAGCATAAGGCTCGAGGGGCTTATACTATCTATTACATTGGAGGCAACATGTACATTACGAGCTACTGGACCGTCAGACACCAAAGTGGAGGGAGAAGTCCGTAAGCATGGCGAAGATGTGAAGTAATAGAACAAGACTGACCTCATGTGGTAATAGTCCTCCAGGTCCACAGTGCCATGGTTCTCATAGGCAGGCTTGCCTTCCAACCTGTAGACCTCGACGATATAGTCGTCATCCCACTCATTCTCCCAGGTGGCAGCAGGAGGAGGCATGATTGCATGCTTCTTGTGAGAGCAGTGAGCCTTCTTGTATGCAGGGATAGTTGAGGGACCGGCCTCATCTTCAAAGCTTGCCTGTTCTATCCAGGCACCTGCGTCGGCAGAAAGCATCGAGGGTTCCACCATAGATGGGAGCTCATCCGGGAGGGTGTATGATGTGCCAGGGGCAAGCTCCGAACCAAACACGTCAGCAGGGAAAGCTGCTGAAGAGATGCCAAAGGCATCAATGTCATGTCTTCTGGCAATTAAGCTGAGAGTATGCTCACCTATGATGAGGGCGGTGTCTAACCACCGGATGTCATCAGGAAAAACCTCCTGTGGATAATCCCTGAAAATATTACATATTATGTGATAATATACACTTTTTTCAATGTTTTCTACTTTTACATAGAAAATGTTGTATTTTCTAGCCCCCCCTGAAAATACATACATATTCCATGTATTTCTGTGTAATATCCTGCTAAAATACCTACATATTCCATGTATTTCCATGTAATATCCTGCCAACATATCATATAATTGAATGTATATACACAGAATGTTGTAACTTTTCAAGAATATCTGTTAGAATAGCTTGGATTTTCACACTATTGATCACAATATCTCAAGGAATATTGTAGGTAATTCAGGTATATATTATAAAACTACTACATTCACAACTACAAATTTTCTGCATAACTACAGTCTACAGGTGGCGAGCAGTGGTGGCATGTGGGGTCACAGCAAATGGGCGAGGTGGCGCGGTGCACAAGGGGGTGTGCACCGTGCGTGGTCACGGCAAACTGTGACAGGCGAGGTGGCGCGGTGCACGAGGGGGTATGCACCATGCGTGGTCACGGCAAACCGTGACAGGCAAGGTGGCGCGGTGCACGAGGGGGTATGCACCATGCGTGGTCATGGCAAACCGTGACAGGCAAGGTGGCACGGTGCACGAGGGGGCGTGCACCGTGCGGTACGGGTTGCACACGACGGGTAGTGGCATGCAGGCCCGTCACGGCAGTGGCGTGGTGCGCGACTGGGACGTGCATGCGACGGGTGGTGGCATGCACCGTGGTGCGTGGGGGTTACGGCGAATGGGCGAGGTGGCACGGTGCACGAGGGGGCGTGCACCGTACGGTACGGGTTGCACACGACACCAGGTGGTGGCATGCACTGTGGTGCGTGGGGGTCACGGCGAATGGGCGAGGTGGCACGGTGCACGAGGGGGCGTGCACCGTGCGGTACGGGTTGCACACGACGCCGGGTGGTGGTGGCACTGTGCGGGGTCACGGCAGCGGCATGGTGCATGACAGGACGTGCATGTAACGGGTGGGGTGCGTGGAGGTCATGGTGAACGGGCGAGGTGGTGCGGTGCACAAGGGGGTGTGCACCGTGTGGTAGTGGTACACGAGGGGGCGCCGCACTGTGTGGTAGGGGGGGGTGTGCACACAAATGAGACGGGGCGGGGACTCACCGTGTGGTGGAGGTGGAGCGCATGCAAGGGGCGGGGTGGCGTGCACCATGCGCTGGTGGGGGTGGCAGATGTGGCGCTTGGTGGGCTACGCATGCCAATCTGCGGTGAGGGGTGGTGGTGCGGCTTGAGGCAGCCAACTTTTTTTTCTTTCTGTTGGTGCGGCATGAGCGACGTGGCACCAGTGTGGGTGATGGACCTTTTTTTTTTCCTTTCTGTGGATGCAGCATGAGGTGTGGTGAGATGTTGATGCTGAGGCAGTGGTGGGTGAATGAGTTGCAATTGTAGTGGCAACAAAGTGTGACACGGCTTGATTTGGAAGAGGGGGACCTTGTAGAAATGAATACATCAGCGAGCATCTGGGTGATCGATAACAGGGGCCCCCGAGTGATACTTACCATCCTCGCTTTGTACCACAACTTGTAGCCAAGGAAGAACAAGAAAAAAATGGGTAGATTGATGTCTTGTAAACACAGGCATGTCAGAGCAATGCATTTGAGCTGGTCAGAAAGCTCAGACTTACAGGCAGCAATGAACTTGGCTGTGTTCCAATTCCAGAATATGTATATGCCGCTTATAAGGATGTAGAAGGAAACCCTGTGAATGTTGCTGTTAAGATTTGTTATTCAATGAATGGCATACGGTGTACCAGAAAATGGCCCACATGGCAGTGTAGGGTTGCAAATGTGACATGTAGATGCCACGAGGAACAATCCCTTGTCATCTCAGGCCATAATTTGCATGCACGCTTGTTACAATGCGCTTTGTTGCAAGGGTTTGGCAACTTACAGTAATGCAGGTATGTCGCATTGAGAGTTATCCAACTGTAATATGAGAACATCAATAAGCAGCAGAAACAACCTGAAACACCTCACCCGATGAATCCACACATTGTTACTTTATGGACGAGTCAGTTATGAACACATCCTTGGAGCATACTTTGTGCAATGCTCGCCTAAACTAACAAACCAGCTGAACATTGATGTCAGTCACAGCATTTCTGAGGTGGATAGGTCATACTTGAAGATTTTTGCTGACGATGCAGTCATAAATGCTGCTGGCTGCAGATGCTGCGCTGGGATGACCCCCACGGTGGTGGTGATGGCATTGGTGGCTCGCCCATAATCTTGTGCGCCGCCTTGATGTGTTTTGCAAACGCTTCCCTGCTAGTGTAGGAATGCCCACACTGGTCTACAGGGCAGAGTAACATGCTACCCTCCTTTTTGACGGCATATTCTTTCCCACCCAGCGAAATCAGAGGAATTTTGGAGTGCTGATTCCACCTGTGATGGCTGTGGGCTGCAGCATTTTTGAATGTTTGGTGGCAATCAGAACAAGTTAGGGACATGGAAAGGGTATGCTAGATGATCGAAATAGTTCTACAGGGGTCAAACTGCACCCACAAGCCTCTCCATCTTTTATTGCCCGATTCACCCCTCATTTATCCAGGTTCCAAATAACTCCAAGATTCACTCCAGGTTGCTGTGCCAGATTTCATAATGCTTCGTTTCATCCCCAAGCACGGGAGTGAGTGATGAAACTCCAGACCAGCAGAGACTGAGCTTAAAAGGGGAAGCCCATCTTGACAACAAAAAACAGCATTGCAGTGGGATTCAAGATTGTGCAGCAATGAAAAGGAGGGGCTGTGCCCCAGCGCAGCTTCAGCTGGGATCAGGACAGGTAGCAGAAAATAGGCAGTGCCAAACCCTTCTGCCTTAGTTCTTCATGCGCTTTCACTTAGCAGAGTAGATCCCACCATCGGCAGCGCCAAGACCCTGCTGGCCGATGAGCCCCAAAAGAAGCTAAGTTGCAGTGCACAAGGTTTGACTTCAAAATACCATGTCTGAAGAGGAGTTCCAGTTCAAATTGGTGTACACTTGCTGCACCTGCCAAAGCTGGAACCTGCTAAGGTGGTCAACATAGCAGAGTTCAAACCGGAAGCGGGGTCGCAACACCAACAAAAAAGAGACAGTCATGAAACATGGAGATAAGAAGAAAGTGGCAACTGTGATGGGAAAAGGATGGTGTGGGTGAACTCAGCGGTCGAATGATCAAAGAGGATTTTGGGGAAATTTAAACCCAAAGAGGCCACCAAAGGACGCAGATTTCCAGCGAGATTTCGAGCAGGTGCGATGCACATCCCATGATCGCAATGTCTGGGCTGGAAGACAAGAGAACCATGACCACCATATAAGAGACCTCAGATGCAAAATCCGAGGAGAGCTTGCGGGGCAACACAAAGTCTGTTCTGTTCTGTGGCTTGATGGCGCAGGGAATGGACTGAGGAGTGATGGTGAGGAGGGATGCTAAGAAACAGCGCAATCAGGCCAACAGAACCAATGGGGGCGGAGGAAATTCAAGTGGAAGGCATGACTCCGAGTGCAAGAGTAACAAAACAGACGACAATGGAAGTCAAAAGAGTGACTTTGATGACTGCTCTGATATAAGAAACTTGAGTTGGTGCAGTGGCAAAAAACTCACCTTTGGTGGTCCTGGGCTGAATCGGGCTGAAAAACAGTTCCCTCACGAGTGCTACAAGATTGCAGATGGAACTATGGCATCTGAACTGTAGGAATAGAATAAGCAACATAAGGATGGATCACTCGCTATGCACCGATGAGGATACCTTTCTAGTCAACTGTCTCTTTGACACCAGAAACTGCAGCCATGGTGCGACTACCAAACTACCGGTCCAGGCCCTGACACTGCCAGACCCTGAACCCTACCGTCGAGGTTATTCTGGTAGAATAGCTGAACAGTATGCCAGGATCTCTGCATCATGGCATATCAAACATGCGCAGACCTAGACCCAGAACGTCCAAGACATGAAACCGCACCAGGTTAGAAATGCAATCAAGGGGATGACCGCCATCCTTCCTTTGGTCTGAGTCCAATGAACAGTTTCATCAGCAGTGGTGTGGTCCAGAACAACTTGGTTTTATCGGCCTGACGTGCTAATTTCTTCAAGTAATACTTCCAAACTGTGAACATACCCAGCAGGGGCAGCCCAATGAGGCAGGTGATAATGTCTGATGCAAATCCATCTGAATCGTCATATGATACGAGGTAGGAAGTGGAAACCTACAGGGAGTTTCTCAGCCTGCGGAGGGACCCTGATCGAGAACAACACCAAACCACTGGTAACTAGATTTGCACCTACCCAGTCATCCCTGGTGTCAGCTTCAGAAGAAATCATGTCTGGGTCAAATGATATCCGAGGACACATACTGCCAATAAACCCACGGACAAGAAAAATGGTGCATGCCAGTATGTCCTGAACAAGTGCATGAGTCATCAATGGGTTCGAGTAAAGTAGGTATGTCTACTTGCTAAGTTGTGTGAGGATGCCTCCGACCATGCTACCAAAAGCGACACCGGTGGGAGCACCAGCAGCAAAAGTTGCAAACGCGATGGAGGGGATGATTGAACCAAAATACCCAGCTAGAATGATTTTGGTGTAAGGATAACATTCATCACAAACTGGAAAGAAGGCTGCAACGCACGGCTGCTGGAATAGCGATGGTGCCACCCAATCCCTGAAGACCTTAGAGAATATCGAGCATAACACCATCTGATCATATCACAGTACATGCAAGGAATGCAACAAGGCTGACTGACTGCTCGAAAATCCAGGTCCGAGTGAAAATACTGTTTGCAAAAACATGCCAACGATGGATGCCCCCTTGTGCTTGTATGGGTCTACAAGCCTCCCTAAAGTGGAGGTAGACATCCCTAGGATGGCCTCAGAACAACAAGCGAGTAACATAGTGGAGAAGGTTACTCACAGAACTCAAAGAATAAGCAGACATTGAAACTGATCCCTTTGAATATTGATCGACTTTCCCATGATTGGAAGAGCAGTAGACATGGAAATCCCACTAGAAGTCTGTTCTCGCACATAAGTGAAGGAGCGCAACATGGCATATGGACAGAGACAGACATCCACCAGTATAGCCACCATGCATGTCGCAATGATAGCAATCGACCATGCATGACTGCGCTGGGACAAATGGTCAGACAGTGTATGTGCCTTTTCAGTTGTGAGCTTCCATACATGTGCATGGTCGGGCTGGTCATCGGGGACTGTGTATCTGATGCTATGATTGTGTTCCATGAGCACTCTGTTGTTTTACAATGGTCTTCTTCCATCGATGTGGGATGCAGAGTTTGGAATGATGCACTGCCTCAGCAAGCCATAGACCCGTGGTGATCAGACACCTGGCAAGTATGGCCAACGTCTGCCAGAGGAGCGTTATATATCAGCTCCCAAAGGCTATCCAAAGGCGAATTTGAATTGTACTAGTAAATTGATTGGCATCTGGTAAAGTAAAAGTGTAGAAAGTATAAGGCAGAGCAGTGTGTGAAAGCAGTAAAAGTGTGATGTGTTTTCAATTACTATTTGTCATGCTCCAACTCGATGTATGCCCTTTTTTTTTGTTCTTTTTGACAAGCCATGTAGTATCTCAATGCCATCTGGAACATCATCAACTTTGAGGAGGAAGAGAAGAGGTACAAGGATGCTGTTGCAGGTAGCAAGTTGTCAAAATCGTGCCTCCAACCAGAAAAGCAATCAATGTGAACAACATTGTGTAATTTTTTATGATTCATGTCTCTCTAGATGTACTTGAGGGTTCGTCCGCACAGGCCAGTATTCCCAGCCAACAACGACTCGCTTCAGCTGTCTATGGTCTCATGCTTGACTGCATGTCACACCTGGTGGTAGTCAACTTCAGAGAACTGTCCCATAGCACATCCGCTGAATTCTCATCGAACATTGATCACTGCCTGATTTGAAGCGTTCTCACAAAGCAGGCCATTGGTACATCGCTTGAATGCCCAGGTTCTTTCATATCATCAGGGCTTCGGTCAGGTCTACCCGTATCCCCTATGTCCATTCGTTTCATTCAACAATATCAATGACAACAATGCAAGACCTGACTGTGACAGAAAACAATCCCACGCCAGGTTCGAGAGCATTGACACCTTCACCTTTAAAGTCGTCACAACTGGTGATGTCCTGACATCCCTACAACTTCAAGCCATGTGCACTTATTGAGGCATGTTTATTCATGTATGTGGACATGCTCTCGCAAGGATGTGATGCCCAAGTACGTCTCTTCGTGTACGCTAGGATCGCTTGGGTTAGTTGACTCATAGCTAAGTCGCCAGTTGGTGTTCCCACCAGATTCTTTCACAATAGTTGCTGCAGCAGCAAAGCCAAGGTAGAATGTGCAATAAACGAGCGTGGATGAGATGCACATGATGGTTGGGTGCACAATCTGAGGTTGGTACCGTCTATGAAAGCTGTCGTAAAAAGGAAGGAGTTTGCAAACAAGAAGCGAGCAGGACTTTAGGGCACAATTTCTTCTGACAACTCATCAGTATGTTGGTAGTCAAGGTGAGCAGGCCATGATGTTGGTATGTGTATCGAGACTGATCCCAACGAAAAAATGAAGGATATAGATCGATGACAAGCATAGGTTTACATGGATCACACTGATGCTTCATTAGGTGTACAGTAAATAGATATGAGAAACCCAGTTTTTTTTCGCCACTGTAGGAAACGCGAGATTGCTGTTCTAAACAACTTGTTTGTAATGGTCGATTCTGGTGCTAAAAAAGAGAAGATATATGTGAGCATTGCAAGGGTAAACATGAGCAGATTGGATGTGTACAGTCCGTCAGTCCCTCTTTCCTGACCTTGCGCTTAATGGCTTCCATGACCTCACTCATGGCCATCTGATCAAAGTCCCCTCTTGCCTTCGTCAAGCCCTCCACAAACGGTATACATACAAGGCCCATGGACCTTGGCAAATGCCCAAAACGACTTTTAGGAAAGAGGCAGAAAAGGTTCACAGAATTGGCGGCATTGACTGGTAGGAGCTGCACCTTGATCTGATGTGGGCAGAAATGGGAGGAAAGGGTTTGACAGTCCTGATAGAGGGCTTGCGGCTAGATCATCTGAATCTTGACTTAGATTTCCCCAATAACCATCAGGAACCCACCCATCTTGAGCAACCACAACACACAGTCAGAGTTGCACAACTGGAGACTTGAAGTCTTTCCAGTACTCTCTTTGGATATGGAATCCTTAGAAATGAGGGGAAAAGACACAAAATCTGCAAGGGATACAATGAGTGTGAGGTGACATCAGAGAGGAACAGACCACGCAGGAGTACCAGTGGAAATCTGCAAAGGTAACAGAGATATGACACCGGAGAGGAAGAGAGCAACGAGGGAGCATGAGCAGACACCGAGACAGCACATGGCATTAAGAAAAATGTATTTCTATTATTACTGCATAAAATAAATCAGACGGCAGGACAGCATATCAACCAGTGTGACAGATGACAGGGACAAAAGGCACCCAACAAAAGGGGGCAATGCGGGTGGTGACAAAACATGGAAGAAAAGAGAAGAAAAACAGCGAGGAGAGGACAGG
>JBBPMW010000206.1:0-24520 GCA_038090535.1 Tylopilus alboater | reverse complement strand
TCCGAATGTCTTGCCTCGTTGTACATCTGCATCGTTGCGCAGAGCTAAAAGGGGATCTAGATCTAAGTCTTGAAAGCCTCGAAGTAAAAGATGGTTGGTGATAAACACCGAGCGATGATCAATCCGATGGTACTTTAGTACTACATTGAAGTAGCAGCCATGAGGTCAACAATTATACATTGCTTACGTGATCATTCAGTATACATGCGGTCAAGGGCCTGCCTGCTGCTGGCAGCAGTGACTTCGTCGAACAAACCTTCCAACAGTCAGAAGGGGCCAACTACCTACCAACGATCCCTACTTCTACCGACGTTTACCAGCAGATTTGGTCGTAAAACGCATCTCACAAATAACGAAGGGCAAGAAGTCCGACACTTCCCCTATTTGGCGTTGAAGAGGGGCTACTCCGCTTTCTTTCGCTCTTCTTTCGGCTCCGTAATCTCTGACTTGCTTCATTCTTTATCCATTGAACGCAAAACAGATAAGATAGACGAATGTTTCAATTTTCACCATTCACAGCCATGCACCAACCATCCGTGAAAGGATCTGTCCGTGACAGCCCACCAAGACCTTTGAAAGGTCGTAAAAGGTTCACGGCAGATCTCTCAGAGTTGAATACACAGCCGGAATCAACTTCTCGTTCTGGACAGTGGTCAGTAAAGAGTATGTTTACTTCGTTTTCTGTGCGTCCTTCTTCTAACTAACTTGAATGTTATGATCCGTATTATAAGGTGTGAAACCTGGGGATGAAGAGGCGTCTCTGGAGATCATTCTCGCTAGCGCTGACGAAAGAAAGATGCAAACAATTGTTCTGGTCGTGTCTGGCAAGTGTTCCATATGATATCCTTGATTAAAATTGGTTTAACAGTCCCACGCAGATTCTTCCCTCTATCCTGATGAGCACACATACTTTGGGTATTCTAAAGACGCAGAAGCCCTAGAATCGGATGTCGCTCGCGTTATTGACAAACTACCGACCAAAATCGGTAGTACGTTGCGGGAGGCTGTAGAGTTCTTCGTGGAGGCCATATCTGACGGAAGTGATTATGAAGGCGATGACGGGAACGAGAATGACGACGACGACGACGCCGATTTCATGATGTTTGACGAGGATTTCGAGCGGTTAGGTTATCTGTGTCCCCCCCAAACGCCCCAGCTATCACTTGGTCATCTTAAGAAGTATGCGCCTCTGACGCAGCCAGGTTCTTTACTGACGGTGGTCCATAGGGACTTTGTCGAGGTCAAAGCTTCTGGATACAATCCAGGCATCCTGTGGACTGCAAGCAACAGATTCATCCTTTCTGTATCTCTTCCGGTCTCGGATCTCTTTCAACACATTCTTCCACATGCATTACTCGCTTGGGACCGACATTTCCTGGAACCAGGGTTGCATCTGACGCTCTTAATATCAGGATTCAATGACGTTTACCCCGTCCTGCAAGAAGACGGCACGCTCGCTCCAAATCTCCTTTGCACGGGGTCAACTCTGAAATTCAAAGTCGGGTTTACGCAGCAATACAAGCCTTCCTGGGATAACGCAGCAGCCGCTTTTCGTGAGTTTTTCTTGCGAAGTACGGACAAAAATGGAAAGGAAGACACAAGTGATGCTACCTCGGACTCGGACATGATAGACCTTGTAGATGATCCCGATCCAGGTAGGTGGAGCTTTATTGCTCCTCATTGGACTTAGAATGTATGTTTCGCATTCAAGGCATGTTTCAGAGGATGAGTTTAAGTACCTCCCTCGAATCGTTGCTCGATCAACAGTTACTTCGGTTGTTGCAACTGCGAAGAAGGTTTAACCTTGGTTGGGCTGGTGCTGAAGAACTCTTGTGGCAAACGGAAACAACACAACAAGACCCTGCCACCGTATTCCAACAAAAGAAAAAGGTACCCCCCGACGCTCATATGTCTAGGGAATCTTTGGGCTCTGACGTACATATAGGAATTGGAATTAGCAGAGCTGGATGAAAAGAACCTGTCCCAGTCGAACAATTTGCCAAGTGACCCAATCGACACCAGCGGCCCTAAAATGAACATCCTGAAGATCTCGTTTGTCTTCTTGTTACGTCGACTAGCGGTATATCACACACCTCTCTGCACTTGGATTCATGCCTAATATTGACGATCACGACTAGCTCTCGACGCGGCACTGCGTCGTGTGTCATAAAAAACTTGGAGAGCACTCAGCCCTCCGGCCATACGTCTGTGCCTCTGGGCTTTGTGTATTCCAATACTATTCATTGAATCTTGGTCCCTCCATCGAGGTACGTACATGGTTGTCCCGACGTAGATTTGGATGTATCCTCAGGCCGACTGCGCAGCACGAAATCGTCACCAATACGGGAGCGGTGGATCTACTCGTCTCGCTCGCATACGTTTCAGCGAGAGAAGGTGTGTTGGACGAACCCTTACCGCGTGGTATGGGCCTGCGCGTCCGGCAGCCAGCGAATGCCCACGTCCAGGTTGACGAGGATGGTCTATGTGAACTGGATTCGTTGGGTCTAAGAGATGTACGTGGTCTCAATGAACCCTGACCTGACTAGGCGGTTGACCTGCTTGACCAGATGAGAACAGCCATTGCAGATCTGTTGATGTCGTTGCCTCCGGTAGGTGCTGTCGACCTTCTAATTCGGTTCTGTGGTTTACAGTGGAGCGTAGATTAAAGAGATGAAGGAGTATCTACAATGTCAGTTCGCCGCTGGCAACACAAAAGCGCGGCTGAGGGATATCGATCCTGATGTTTTGCCAGCAGCTTGGTCTATTCTGAGGTGGTAAGTGTCAGACATTATCTTAAATCTAACAGAACGCTCACAAGGGAGATATAGGTGTGTTGCCTCATGTACTGCTCACATCCAAGAGTTAACAAATCCGGAGGATCGCCTCAGAAACTTAGGTGAGTAGTCTTAGCAGGGGGGTGGTCGTTCAACCCGGAAGCTGACATATTGGAACACCACATCAGGCCACTATCGACAGTTTCGTTTCTTGGTTGGAGCACCTGACAAAGAAAAAAAGTTCGTTAGCGCGCTACCCCAGGGGGACCATCCGGCCGTGTTTGCAAGTACAAGTTATTGCTTCAGTCGATTGACTACTGACAAGAATTGATTAGGGATTTCATGGTTCTCCTCTCAGGAACTGGCACTCGGTAAGTCATGTCAGCAGCTCATCATTTGCATCATCACGACACTCGGCTGAATAGATCATCCGACATGGATTATGGGTTAAACAAGCTTTACATGGACGAAGTCATGGAAATGGTGCGTAACCTCAGGCATCCTGCTCGAGCGCTCACGAAAACGTCTACAGGCGTCTATTTTTGCCAGGACGCCTCGGTGTCTTTGGGTAGTTATGCTCAACCTAGTTCGACAGTGTGGAAGAACAGCATGATAAAACCCACATCATGCTGCACCCTCGCGGAAATTGTCAATCGCCGACGGGATTTTGTATTCAATGATCCGCCGTACTTTGTAGTTGATAAAACAGAGTGGATCATGTGGTCAGTGCCAGCTGACAGGGATTGCAATCCTTGACGCGCTCACCTTGTGAACAGCCGCTACCTGCTTGTTCGGACTGCCCTTGGAGCGAAACACAACGAGGTTGACCCTTCGTTGCAGCAGCAGTCTCCGGAAGAACCCAGGGTAGGGATGTACCTAAAGCAAGAGCGAAACTTGTCGACGAGGTTGGGGGGGACGACGATTGATGTTCCTCAGCCGTCATATCAGCTTGACAAGCTCGTGAGAGCTTGTGATTTGGAGCGAAAGGAGATTATACTCGAGGCCGAAGACCGTGCCATCTTTGACGGACCCGAAGAGGAACCGTCTGGTTCAGGAGCGAACCCAAGTTCTTCCAAAGATATAAATACGACCGCAGAGACAAGATACGTGCCCCCTCGTGCTGGTAGGGTATGGAAACCGGATGACGAATGGATCCAGCGGAATGCGAAGGAGCTGCTGCCCCCTCCAACGGAGTCTTCGCTGACTGCCTCGGTGGCACTTAAAAGAGAGTTCAGGTCAATGATGCGTGAACAAAATACAGCGCTTGAGAGGAATGATTTGGCAACGTTGGGGTGGTACTTTCCCCCTCAGCACAATGAAGGCAATTTGTACCAATGGTTGGTGGAGCTTCACTCGTTTGACCCGGAGCTCCTAGTTGCAAAAGACATGGAGTCAAAGTAGGTCCTTGGACGATTACCCTTGAGCATGCTGCTTGACCACCTGCAGGGGTGTCGCCTCGGTTGCGATGGAGATCCGGTTTCCACCCAGCTTCCCCCACGCCCCGCCTTTTTTCCGTGTGATTCGGCCTCGTTTCCGACCGTTCATGGAGGTAAGAGCTCGTATGTTCGGTGCTTCTGATCTAACGTGTACATAGGGGGGCGGTGGTCATGTTACACTCGGTGAGGCTGCATGCCGACTAGACGTTAACCCACAGTAACTGACTTTGCTCAGGGGGTTCCATCTGTATGGATCTACTCACCTCGGATGGTGAGTTTCAGACGCCTCGCTTTTTATGAAATCATGCTGAGTTTGGTTTCAGGTTGGTTGCCGAGCTATTGGTATGTCTGAGGAATGGACAAACGCGAGTCCTCGTTTACCCAGATTGTGTTCGTCAGTGTGTCGGCGGTGTTGCTACAGATCAAGCTGGCTATCTCGTCCACGACACCTTACCCTGCCCGACTGCAACACGACTGGGATAGGTGAGTCGTTCGCATGATTAATCTACCTGCTGGTTCACTGGCATACAGGGCGTACACCTCCGAGGAAGCATTGAGGGGATACATTCGAGCGGCGAGTTTCCACAATTGGAAGGCGAGCCGCGTGTCCTGGATAGCGAAGCTCTACTGACGTCCTGCTCTAGATCAAGAACGAGGAAGAGATTCGAAAGCTAGTGGCGGCCGGGTGATGGTTTGTTTGTACGACTACACATACATTTTTCGGTTGTTTTTTTAGCCCTGCCAAGCAATGTGCCTCACATGAGATGTTTTCCCTGACGACCTTACCAGCTGTGATTGGAGGATACGGTTAGCGAAAGCGGTGTCTGGGGTCGTTTTTGTGAAGGGTGCGGCTGAGTTCGATTTGGTTGTTGTCTCTGGTCGTCACGTCGTGTAGCAGTCACCCTCATTTTCACGCCTTTCCTTTCTGCCAGGCCGCCCTCCATTGCGCGGAGCCGTTCTTTACCTTTCAGCGGGTTCCAACCCCTTCTACATACTTGTCTGATTACACCAACGTATCATTCGCAGCGACAGATATGAACAAGAGAGGCTTTGCTCATGTCCGCGTCGGACACGCTGGCGCTCACCATACCCTCCATAAGCGCGATTGTGGGTAGCACATTTCCAGTCTTTGCATTCCACTCGTGACGGGTTGTTTCTTAGCTTGCGCTACCGGCGGATTCTATACCAACCCGACTACAGGGATGGTGGTTTCGAGCGCTAACCCCCTCAATATTTCCTGGGACACATCGTGCTTGCCGAACACGCCAGCCGCCGATATCTATCTTATCGCTCCAGGCCTCGACAGCAGTCGTATTCACGAATGGCAAAACGTCAACTTTGCCTTGGGTAGTTATCAGACCACCCTCCACCCTAGTTGGTGGAACGCTTCGGCCTCAGCGCAGCTTCAACTCTCGATCGTCGCTTCTGGTTCTCAACCTTTCCTCAGTCCTTTCCCCGCTGGTCCTGTATTTACTGCGACATACACTGCCCCCACGTCTGGTTCCACGCCTGCCGATGCCAGCCGCAACAACCCGAATACTGTCACATATGTCAATAATTTTCCCACCAACAGTTCTCTCTCAAAAGGTAAAATCGCAGCAGGGATTCTCGTTACACTCCTCTTCGTCGCCATCGGCATTTACATTTACATCAAGATCAGCCGTGCCAGAGGCAAAGAGAAACGCAGACGCTTCTCCGAGGCGATCGACAAACGCATGTCGACCATCTCCTCCGATTGGAAGTCGATCACTGCTGCTGGTGCTACTGCTGCGATTCGCAACAGCATCGCGGTCGGGAGCATAGGGAACCGTTCATCTGCTTTCACTTTTGGTGCTATCCGCCCCACCAGCACCATGGCCGTCGAAGGCGATTCAGCGAGCGCGGAGAAACAGTCCATCGATATATCTCAAATGAGCCAGCTTCGTCCTAGTATCCGCTCTTCTGCATTCGGCGAGCGTGTCTCTAGGGTATCGTTTGCGGCTGACGTCCGTCCATCTATGGAATCCCGTCGCACTACGGCGACCAGTCGTGCATTCCGCTCGTCCCGCGCATCATCGTTTATTCCCCCTCTCCCGATTCCCGCTTTCCCAATTCAGAACGATACCGGTGACATGTCTCCTACACAGGCCATGGGTGCGCTTTCTTTGACTGCTGAAGACATCAAAGCCCGTATGGGAGGTGACAACACCGAGGAATCGCATTCCAATATGGATGATGTTTGGCCTTCGCTTTCCAGTGAGTGTATTTAGTGTCCGATTTTCTTACGATATTTACCCGCTATATAGTGATGCGCACTGGCGACGAGCAGGAAGCTGGAGATAACTACCTTTTCCCACAGAGGCAAAGTGTCGATCTCCCTACACCTCCAGTCCCTGTTCACCCCGCGCCTGCGCCGGCATCTCCAGCTTCCGGTATGATGACGGTGCCCGATAACGTGATGTCGCCCGACGAGATGTTGCGAGCGTACGCCACGCGCAAGATGACATCCCCTCCTACTTCCCCGATTGCTTTCCCCGCCCGCACCCTCAGTTACAATGGATCCATCATGAGAAGTCTCTATACTCCAACCACTCCCACCCCGGACTCGTCATCCGGCGTCGGTGCTCGCGTTAGCGTCACACAAACAACAGATGCTGAGAAGAGGTATACATCATCGTACGCATCCATAGACCCTTATGGTGGCTTTGCCCCGTAAGGGCCTCGCGGTAACGTCGTTTCCAATGTTTCCTCTTGTTCTGTTCATTTGATGCTTCTTGCCGAGTACCAGGTTCATTCTGCTAGTGTGGGTTTCTCTAACTAAAAAAAATGTATATCTGGGCCGTGTTTGATAGTATTCAATATTTCCTTTGCGTCATTTCCTTGCCGATTTTTTGTGGTGCAATGTTCCCTTGTCAAATGTGCTCCTTTTCCACCCTCCAAACGCTGGAAGTTATTGATACCTTTGGTACCCACATTTTTATTTCATACCCCCGTGTTCTTATTGTTTTTCTGTCTCTTGCACCCCAACGTCCGCCAGTCTGTTGATACGACGCTTTGCGTACGTTGACCGGCTTGATTTGTCGTGGTCGTGTGCTATGTCCCTCACCCCCCCTTTTTTTCCTTCCAAAGTTCTGCCTGGAGCTCGAGCGTTTACCTGTTGTTCTAAAGCATAACGCTGCGCAATCCAATCTACCCTTGTCAGGTTGTTTCAGGAAGATTGAGAATTGTTGTCCCTTGATCGATCGGGCTTCAGCATCAGTGTCCCTCGCATCTGGACGTGATTCAGAACGTGGGCTAGCCATGATCACTCCTCCCAGCTCTGGTGTCATGATGGATCGTCCTCTCCACGGACGAAGATGGCAATTACAGTAATCTGAGCTGCCGCCAGGGTTAACCCGTGCATGAGTAAGCGAGGCGGCGCGGCTCTTTGCTTCTTGCCACCTCGCTACAGCCCTCCTGAGGAGCACCCTAGCTCCTGCATCTTGTCTCTTTTCGCACTTATCCACCTTTCCCTCTCCAGGTACACAGCGACAAGACTTCTTGCAAGACTCATCGTCGCGACCTGTTCGATTCCCAACCACCCTCGCAGCTCGCTCTCGAGGCCAAGACAGTGCTTCGGGCTTTTGCCCATACCACTCCCTATATCACCCTGTACCCATCACTCTCGTACATCACTTCCTTAACTCAGCCGCAGCGTTCGACATCCACGGAAGGAGGCTAGGTTGCCTCGAAATGCAACGTCGATTTCAAGCCTGGGAAATGAGTCGGTATGTACCCACATCCGACCGGCGAAGTCTAAGTCAAGGAGATGGCAGCAGGGTATCCATCAACTTATGAATCGCAAATATCTACATATCGGATATGGTGTAATGGCTAACATTACCGCCTCTCACTGTTTTCAGTTGATCGCGGTAGCTCGGGGTTCGATTCCCCGTATCCGAGTTCTTTTTTCTTGTTACTGGGGGTTTCACTTGTACATCCATCTAAACTCTCGACCAAATCAGCTTCTTCATTAATGGAGCATTGGAGGACAAGCTCTCATAACCCTAAAATACGGTGTTCGGATATCTGAACTCCGAGGAGCCTAGAAGCTGAGTGGATTCGGTCACAGTATCACTGATGCTTACCGTACTCGACAGGCCTGTCAAGAACAAACCAAGCATCATGGTTGAGGATATGCATGAGGCTTTACAGATTGGAGGCAACACGATTCCTACCGGGCGGCAGCATGCACAATCGACACCCTCTACACCGCTAATCCCCCCACTGCTCTCTCTCGTTCCCACAAAAATTGATAGTAAGTTTCCCAACGTATTTCTCGAAGATCCAAACAGTAAATTCGCCACAGCAGGCGTGGAAGGTAGGATCTACATCGCTGCGAGACCAGATGGCGCCCTTCTTGGGTAGGGCTGTTGCATAGGTTCTCAGCTAGCCAGCCAGTGGTAGAAACCGTTTAGAAAGTCGTACCTTCGTTGCACCGGGATCCGAGTCCATGGACAATAATGTCCAGTAACCGTATGGGGCACTGGAACGTCGCGCCAGTCACAATCTTTCGTCGCTTATTCATGGCGCCGTGGTTTTCGTCAATCCCACGTCTGACAATCCCAGGTTTGCAAGTGTTGGATCGCGTATGACTATCCAAAAAGGGTTGATATCGCTCCCGAACGACCGAGAAATCCCGGCTATATGTGTTGACCAATCTACCCATGAGTACGTCCAGTTCCAGTGTACACCCGGAGGGCCTTGCCGAAACATGCAATCAAAGTCACACTGCGAAATGCGGACCGCGTCAGCAGAAACCACGCTTTAGGCTGCCGCTGATCACGGTTCCCATCGTTACCGAACCCAACATTGCAGGGCGTGCGGATGTTTGTGGTAGATAGATTCGACATGTACGATACAACTGCTGACGGCTATAGTACAACGCAAAAGCGATACAATCGAAAGTGAGATCATACAAGATCACCAAAAAATTAACACGAGTTGTCACCAAAAAAAAACCAAGACAGAGAGGGGTAAAACATCACACTGACACTATCACCAAACCTTTTCTGTTCTTCGTTGTTGCTACCTCCTCGTTTTCGGATCCGCGACCGAGAGGATTACATCGTGAACACGTCTATTTCCTTCATGTCTCCAGTCAGGAATGCCGGGTACTGCATCCCAAAACACGGGTCGTCAGCGTTGCCGTCACGGTCGACGCCGACGGCGAGTCAACACGTACCTTGAGCGCGACCAGCCGTTCGTCGTCGATCATCACCCCCGAGTAATCGCCCCAGACGTCCCTGCGCGCTTCGCGATAGGGCAACCCGCTCTCGACGACGTCCACAAAGATGTTGGGCATGACGATGTGCGTGGGATAGTCGACGCGTTCGAGGGTGGTTTTGCTCAGCGACGGATCTACCTCGTCGCCGTTGTCGTGCTTAACTTTACCCCCGTCGCATTGGTCAGCGCCATCGTCGTCAAAGGCACGCCGGACGTTAAAGTCGAGCACCTGGAGCGTGCTCTTGCCCGCTTTGGACGTGGGGTGAAGCATCGCGACGCGCTGTCCATGGACATATCTACACACCGTCCGACACGAGAGATGATCGATGATCAGCATCGACGCAACGCACGCGTCCAAGGTACGAACGACGACCTACCTCAACCACTGAAACATGCTCACGTGGGGCAACATCCGCGCATGCGTCCGTCCCCACTCTGACCAAGGCACTTCCATGACCGCACCTGTGCCCGCACCCGTACGCGCAGTCGCGACACTCTTCTCCAGATACCTCTCCAGTGCTCGCTGATGCACGACCACGCCCACCCTCGGACGCATCCTCGGCCCGTCCAACGTCGGCAGATGCACGTACTGGACCGTCAACACGTGTACCCGCTCCTCGTTGGACGACACGAACGCTGCGCTGGGCGGACATGTAGCCAGAAACGGGCTAGTGTGCGTGCTAAGGCTGGACACGCGCGCCGATGGGTGGATTGGGGGGAGGTGCAGTGTCGCGACGTGGACGAAAGAGTCAGAATCGGCGTTGCCACCGGCGTCGGCGGGATCGCAGGTAAAGGTAAAGAGCTCGAGGGACCCGTTCCCGTTGGCGGACGTCACGAACAACGCACGGCTGTGGATGAACGAAAAGTCCCATGTACCGGGCGGGAGGCTCCCGCTGGTCCGGTCCTGTGTCGCGCGTCCGACCGTCAGTCCGTCGTATCGTCAGTATCATGAGGCGCCGCATGCGGGACGTACCACGACTAGGTGTCCCGTCCTCCAATTCCATATCGTGATCCGGGGTCGGGCGGGATCGACGCAGTACATCATCCCCACGACGTCATCGACGATCTGGACGAACACGCTCGTGACGGGGTACAACACCGGCGTGGACAACACCGGCACGCTCGCCTCGGGGTGCGTCTGATTCGTCGACATGGTCCGAACGTGCAACTCGAGCACGCCAGGATAGACGACCACCATCGGCCTGTCGTCGTCATCATCGCCAGTGAGCGGATCGTCACCAAGCAAAACACAAAGGAGAGACGTACAACCCGGCATCCTCCCCGCCCTTGAACAACACCATCAAATCCTGCGACGGATCCAGCGCGAAATCGCGCGTCGGAATCCCCAGATCGTCGCGCACGACCGTATGTCCGCGATCGCGCGCCAGCGGCCCGGGGAGCCACGTCAGGGACATGGTGCGCGAGCCGTGGGCGTGGGTCGATTCCGCTTCCGCTTCCTCGTCCTCTTCCCCTTGCTCGTCGCCATCGTCGCCTCCGTATCCGTACCCGGGCCACCCATTCAACGGGTCCCCGCCCCCACCTCCGCCCCGATGCCGACCCCTCCGCACGGTCGGCTGCGTCTTGCAAAACACACCTCCGACGAGCTCGTATGCACAACACGGCTTGGGCGTCGGCACCGTTACACAGCGCGTCCAGCTGAGCGTCGTCCACGCCCTCCGGAGCTCACGCAGACGCGCGAGGCGCTCGGACGTCGTCGAGTGCGGCCCGGGGTGTGGCGCGAGAGAGAAAGCTGCGGCCCGAGAAAGACCCTGAGAGAACGACTGGGACTGAGTCTGCGAGTGCGAGTCTTGCAAGGAACTTGAACGCTGGCAGGCCCCATCGATCATCCCGTCCCGCGCGAGTTCGATCTGGTACTGCAGTTCGAGCGACGCATCGATGACGTCTCTCAGTCGCCGACAGACCTGTACGTGACATGTTGATCAGTGTGATCGATTTGGTCGATCGTGAGTCGAAACTTCATAGAAAGAAAAGAGTAAGAACGCAACTAGACGACACCAAACGACCGTCGGACACGCTACAAGGACACATATCGCAGTGAGCAGCTCGGGCGGGAGACCGACGAGCAAAGTACCGCAATGACCACGTTCAGAGAGCACCTCTACTGGCAGTGTCGTCGTCATCGTTGGCCCCGATGGAGTTGGCGATGGCAATCGATGAGGAGCAACTTATTAAGGTGTACACGCAATCCCCACGAGGCGAATTTGTATCTACAAATTGGATTTACTCTGGTACGTCCTCACCCATGATCTTCGCCACCAACTCGTTCCCACTGTGCACGGGCGCCTCATACACCGCAAAGGCCGCCTTCTTACCACCCACCTGTTGCGCCTCTTCCCCAGCCTCAGCACTAGGCCCTTGTTCGCTCGACCATCCTTTGCGTCGGTCCGCAAACACAGCCCCGCTCCGGTCCAACAACATTCCCAAATCCCGGTCGCTCAACACCCCTTTCTTGCCCTCCCGCGTCTCAGGCACCACCTCGATATGATCGCCCTCGAGTCGAAGCAGGGCCGCCGCCATGTCCGCGATATTGTCCGCCTTGGTTCGGCCCGCCTGTCCCGGCATCTTGAACTTGCCTACCCACATCTATTATTAACGACACGGAAAACACCAAGGCGCAGACGTACCCTTGGCAATCACTAGCGCCTCCAATTTTCGCTTCTCCGTTGCACGCTGCATAATCCGCGTCTCGATCGTGTGGGCCGTCACCAACCGAAACACGAGCACAGGCCTGGTCTGACCGATTCGATGCGCCCTGTCTTGCGCCTGGACATCCATTTGCGGATTCTAGCGCACACGACACCCGTCAGCACACGACACCCCCGTCTGCGATGCACACGCACCCAATCTTGATCATAGAAAATGACCGTATCCGCAGCCGTCAATGTAATCCCCAACCCTCCCGCACGTGTACTCAACAGGAACAATATGGGCGCATCAGCCCGATTCCCGGCTTCCTGGAACAAATTCATCTGCTCGCGACGCTCCATTGGGCTGGTGGACCCATCGATACGGCAGATCTGCCACCCTTTGACTTCTGTCGCCCACGTCTGTCGTCACATGAGCGATGGGGCAGGCCTGGCAGCGTACACACGCACCTCAATAATGTCCAACATGGTCGTAAACTGGCTGAACAAGAGCACCTTGTGCTTCGTACGAAACAATTCGTCCAGCAATCGTTCGAGCAGCATCATCTTCCCGCTCGCATCGACCAGCTCTTCCGTCGTCTCCGGCAACGGCTCCGTCGGATCTCTAAACAACAACGGATGCGAACACGCCTTGCGCAGTTGCATCACCGTGTTCTGGAGACGCATGTTGTTTATGCCCTTGACTGTTTCCCTCCACCGTCAGCATCGACCAACGTAGCAGACTTGCGAATCCACGCACCATTCTCCCGTATCTGGTGCTGTCTGCCAACCTCGGCCACCTCCTCCTGCGTCTTTTTCGTCGCTTGTTCCCCCTTTTCCATCCGTTCAAAGTACTCCTCGTCATTCCCATCCACGTCGTACCTTCTCCTCTTGCCCCCTCTCAACTTTCTCGGCGCATTCACGTCCACGTCCACCTTCTCCGCCGATGGATCCTCTCCTTTGTCCAGCAAAAATCGACGAATACGACCCTCGACTATTTCGTTATATAAACTCCGTTGTTTTACACTCAGCGGTGCATAAATGACGTATTCCTTTTTAGGTGGTAGGAGGCCTTCGACGTCTGCTTTCAAACGACGCAAGAGAAACGGTTTGAGGATGCCGTGGAGTGTAGAGATGAGGTGGGTAGACTGGGTGGGTGACAGGCAGGATTGCAAGGTACCTAGATTGAACCTGACGTTGACGTGAGCCCATAATCGGCAGACCAAAGAGGGAGAGCACGCAAGAGAACAGTACCGACGTACCATTCCTGAAAGGTATCCAAGTCATCAAAGATATCCGGAAGAATAAAGTTGAGTAGAGACCACAACTCCGCAAGGTTGTTCTACGACAACGGAAAATTCGTCAAACACGCGTGGCGCCGACGGGTGGCGAGGTACGCACATGGAGTGGCGTGCCGGTCAAAATCATCCGTCCCGCACTCGGGTATTTCTTGATCTCCTGCATGAGTCTGCAATTGAGGTTCTTCAACCGATGGCCCTCGTCGACGACAATATAGCCCCAGTTGTACCTGGACAAATGGGGCTGATCTCGGATGATTATCTCGTATGTAGTGACGACGACCGGGAATGTCTCTTTCGTCTGACGCGGCAACGTGGTTTTCAAAGGCGAACGGGTATGACGTGTCGCAGGTATACGTGTATGGTCGTCCTTGTTCTCGTCTTCGTCATCTTCGTCATCCAATCCCTCATCCTCGTCTAAATCGACTTTGCGCCGCTTGAAACGGCCGCTCTTGCGCGTCTTGGTCGCCGGTGTCTTCGCTTTACTTGCCTTACCTTGAACTTTTGGCGCTTTGCCACGCGAGGCCATGATCCGTTCGCCAGGTACAGCGACCGCTTCGGACCCGTCGTCTGGTTCACGCATCACAGTGCGTCGGAGCTCTGCGCGATCTTCAGGTGTGCCATGGTACATACACACCGGAATCTACAGATATGATGAGCATTTGGGGGCGCAAAAACAACAAGAGCACTGACGGCGGGTGCAAACCGATGAAATTCGTCGATCCAGTTGTGGATGACACTGAGCGGACAAACAATCAAAAAGGGACGAAAATGTCCCAATTCGCGGAGGTGGGCGTTGAACGCGATCACTTGAAGCGTCTTGTGGCAACGTCGGCTGCTTGCAAGACAACGCGACACGACCAAACGCGACTCACCTTTCCCAACCCCATCTCGTCCGCTACAGACACACGTCAACCACGCGCCTGACGTGTTCCAGGGACAAGACGCACCCAAGATGCCCGACACGCCGTTTTTATCAAGCGACACCATCCACTCGACGCCCTCGAGCTGATACTCTTTCAGCTTTCCCCCTGTCACCAACGCGGGCTGCAAAAACTTGGGACGCGCCCCCGCCACGTCCGTACCCACAGGCCCCACGGACAACGGCTTATCGAGCGAGGCGCCTTCCTCAGACTGCTCTGGCACGCGCCGTTTGGGCGCTTTGCGTGTCGCACGTCTGCGTGTGCCGGCGTCCGAGGGTTGGGGCGCGACGTGCATCGCAGCGCGCAGAGCCGAGGTGCGTTTCTCCTTGTCCATCTGCTGGCCGAGGAGGTTCGAGTACGTAAAGGATTTCTCGAGGAGACGTTCGAGGCGCGCGAATCGGTCTCGGAATTGCTAGTAATGGGATGAGTGGTGGGGTGGAGATCGTAGAAAAGGGGACATACGGCATCTTCGAAGGAGTCTGGGGCGGCAGAGGACTGGTGGGGTAAGTGTTGCATTGGTGGGCGAATGGGCATGGAACATACCTGGCGTGTGTCGAGTTCAGAGTCGGGTATGCGGTCGTCTTCGGTGGGCGGCGAAGACGCGACGGTGCTCGGTGCGACAGACGACACGAAATGTGTCAACGACGAGGGCGCTGGACTCGCGGACATTGTGCTCGACGACGACAAGGACAAGACACAAAAACTTAGGAGAGTGTACTGGATTATGTCATGTGGACGCGAGAGTGCCTGCCCTCAAGCAAGGTAACTAGTACAGTACGGTACACTACTAATACCTGTAGCGAGTCGAGTAATCTATCGGACCACGTCAGAGGCAGGAGCACAACAAAACGAAGGCGGACAGACCCTTGGGCGAGACGACGAGACCACGCCCTTTCGAGGCCCCACGATACACCGTCTCGATGATGTCGATAAGCTGGCAAGAGTGAATAAACGCTGGGTAGACAAAGGAGCACACCGACCTCTTGCTTGTTGTCCATGGCCCAGTTTCTAGCAAGACGTGAGAGGCTGTGACGACGAGGGAACGAAACACGCACATCTTGTTGTTGTTACCCGTCCCCAGATCGATCATGATATGCTTGTTCCTACGAGCGACGGATGAACGCCATCGCGACAGATCGGAGCACCGACGCTCACCGATAAAAGAACATGACCGTACAGGGATCGTACAGCTCGTACATCTGATTCCGCCGATCAGGTCGTGCGAAGCAGCGAGGGGTCGAAACACGCCAACCTTGTTGAAATCTGGGACTGCAGTGATGTCGACCAAGTAAATGACGGCAAAGTTTTGGACCTTTTCTGCGACCGAGTAGAGGGTCTCGTCCATGGTCATGCACTGGGGATCCCAGTCATGACCGAAGCGAATGACGACGACGCGGTCCTCTTCGGATTTGATGGCTTCGTCGACGTGCCAGCCAGAGGGCAGATGAGGGAGAAAGTACGACATGGCTACAGCAGGGACTGTAACGAACTCGAGGATACGTTTCACCACTAGTCGGCAACTTCCGAATCGCGATCTCGTTGGACAAACTATCCGACCCTGCAAAGGTCTCTGTAAAATCGTAGACCCATTTCGTTATGTTTCATGATCCATCATAAAGGTCGCATAAGTACACCACTGCCACATAACAAGTTGAATTGACCAGTTCGGTGCCCTCGAATTTCGTGCGGTGCCGGGTACTCATATTCCCCAGCCGCAGAATAGCTACGTACGCTATCACCGAGGCGCTCCCGCATGGATGACAAAAGTTTAAACTGGAGCGATCGGCGGGCGTCCACGATGGAACTGAGATTATATTGCACTTGTCATATGTCAATGTACGGTTGACACGCTGAAAAGTCTTTTCCAACCGCACCGTCGCTGGACTTTGGTAGTTGGACTTTGTTGAGTACCTGGTCGTGTCACCGGATGCGTTTCATAAACGAAGCGAGCCGACGAGAGTGAGTCGATCGTACCGGATGCGCTGGTCCTTCACACGAATCCCCATTGCGGCTGATTGTCATGGTGATTCTGGGGCCATCTTGTCCCACCTATCTCCCTGGGACAGTCGGTGGAGGGACGACTGCGATCCGAAATGAACAGGGGTCGAAATACAAAGTCATGTCGGTTAACGAGTACGTCGTGCCATGGCAATCGTGCTCACACGCGGGCGAAAACATGATGAATGTTGAGAAAATGACCAAACGGACGAGCCTGAGCAAAACGTGATTTTAATGAATGAATGAATTGACAGGCCTGTCAAGCGGGCCAATGTCAGCCATCCTCCTCCTCGTCGCTAGCAGCGGACTGATACCCGCCACCCGATTCCAGGCAGAGTCCATGATCACAGGCGCATCGTTTTTCCACAGGACCTCCTTGCACTTCCACACCCTCCTTCCCCCTCCTCCATATGAACTGGCACTGAACCACGATCCCTCCGCGCACGTTCATTATTTGTTTATCCGTTCGCCTCATTTCATCCCCTGAATGTCTACTACTCCGACCGCTAATACAACCAGCCCTCCGAACCCGCAGACTCCTTCACGACCCCCAGAATACGACCTTCAAGCCCCTCGTTCTCCTCCTCCCAACTCTCCTCCGACCGCAGATCTCACGTCCCCTCATAATTCATTGACACAACAGGGTCGCTCGCTGCCAAACCAAGACGTAAGCACCGGCCGCCAGACTAAAACACGACGACCATCCCGACACGCAAATATGGCTGCCGGACGAGCCTCTCCCAGTTCCGACTCCTCCTCACAGAGCGGAATGGCGGATAATGAGACCGAGGCAGAGCCCAGTCAATACTCGGAGCGCTCCGCCCCGCAGGCCACTGCCCCTCCAAAAAAGAAGCGCACCCGCACGCTTACGACGCCGCACCAATCTGCCGTCCTTCATGCTCTTCTGGCAAAGGTACGTCGCTTCCTTGCCTCTCTTTCTGTACCTTTCCCCATCTAGCCCTCTCCAACTCATGCCTTCCTTCTCAGTCCCGCTTCCCCACAACTGCCATGCGAGAAGAAGTCGGTCGTCAAATAGGCTTGAGCGCGCGTAAAGTACAGGTGTGTTCGGATCATTGATCGATCCACTGTATACTAACGTCGCTCTTAGATCTGGTTCCAAGTCGGTATTTTTTTCGATTCTTGCCGCCTCACGCTGATCTCGTCCTCTAGAATCAGCGACAAAAGGCAAGACGTCCGCAGGGTGAATCTGGCCCCTTGACACGTCCGCCTCAGTTTGGCCCCTTCCCTATCATGACCACCGCGGGTCCTTCCTCCTCCACATATCCCTCCCCGTCGACCGGTGGTCCTGCCCCTGAGGTCTCACCTTCGGGTCCCAGCAGCGCCCGTTCTGCAGGATCGCTTGATTCCAACCCCCCTCTGTCGGGACCAGGCATGCCCGCCTGGTCACCCTCGTCTCATTCACGTAGACACTCTTCCGCCGAAGAACGGGATCCCCCACGACGTGCGCCTACAAGTCCCGAAATTCCAATGGGCAGCTCTCAGTACCCTCTTCCCCCTCGCTCGTCAGACGGTATTTCTACTCGTGATTCCCGCGGGACCACACGCGGTCTTGCGCCACAGTCTGCCGCCCAAGGGACACACGTCGAGACCTCGCCCCACTTGTCCAGAGTGCTTCCTCCCATCAACCTCAGTCCCTTGGAACCACGCAGCAGTACTGAACCCTGTGGGTCGGCAACGTCCCCTTTCCCACCACCCCCAGCATCGCGCACTTTTGTGAATACCGTGCAACGTCATGATCCTTCCGTCCATCCTGCCAGCGAACCAGGCAGCAGCCCTGTACCTCTGGGTATCCCACCCCCGTTTGCGCTGCAACCACAGCCACAATGGGACCCTCATATCTTTGCGCCGTTCACCCGTCCCGAATTTGCATCCTGGTCGCATCCGTCAAGGGCGGCAAGGTCAAGCTTCGCCGTCGGCGCACACGACCGCGTCACGCACGACCTGTCTCCGCGTGGTAGACACCTTTACACGTCTTCGGTGGAACCACGCCGCAGTGGGCAGCTAGATCCTCCTCTTCCTCATCACATAATCCTCCCTTCTCGGAGCGAGCAACATTCAACGTCCGCGTCTTCTCGTTCTTCTGCATCAGGACAAGGAAACGCGAGATCAGACGACCGAGTTGGAGAAGCATAATCGCATCGCACGCGTGTCGGGATGCCGTTATCAGACACAGGTGGTCCCCTGTTTTTTTCCCTAGGACGCATAACCACACCGCCACTACGCCCACCATCGTCCCTCCGCGTCACGATTGACAGTCTATTTTTACGACATGAAAACACTCATCACGATGCCTTTTTTCCTTTCCTTTTTTAAAATTCGCCCCCTTTTTGTCCCGCGTGTTTTATCCGGTCTTTCACTGTCCCTTCATTCCCATTCGCTCTTCTGTGTGTCTCATTGCTTTCGCCTCTCCATGTTGTCTCTCCCACAAACCACAAACGGCCCCTCTTTCTACACATACACCATCAACTAGTCAAATTAAACTCATCCAATGCTACCATCTCGCCTGTGATCTCCTTTTAATCTTCTTTTTTTAGTCCTCTATCTTCTCTCTTTTCCATTTCCTGTTATGCTATACTCCACGGAACGCCAAACCATACTAATTCCCAGTAGAGCACACGCCGTTGCCTAAAATCGAACGCACGCGGAAGAAGACCGGTAGGGAAGCGCGTACACACACCCCTCCGTTGCGCCCTTGGACTTCTTTTCCGTCCAAAGCCTCCCGTCACATTTCCGATTTCCGAAGCTGCATCCGCGGCCGCTCGCGTCGAGTTGGTTACCAGTTCACATCGCCCGCTACCCCTCGGCCCGTTCACCGCGCTCCGCCTGTTCGACCATCCTGTCCGCTTCCTCGCCGCTGTGTCCTCCCGTTCGGTCTCTTTCCCGAACGCCCGTCTCGCCCATCGTACATACTTTTGTCGATAGTACACACCTATCGCCTCCCCTTGTAGCCCTGCTCCATGGTATCGAATTAGTCCCGTTGCACGCTTAGCTTAGATTAATATTATAGACGTCCTACATTACGGCCGCGTTATGGTCGTTTTTAATCCTGTTCTCTCCTGTTTTCTGCTTCCATCTCCACGTTTCTCTTGCAGTACGTACCCGATTCGATACATTACCACAACGCACTTATATCCATCTCTGCTTGTTTCCTTATCGTTTATAATAAATGTTATGTCTCGATTTAGAGAGCTACCGCGACACGCTGATGCCTGCCTGATTCCATTTTACCCGTTGGACGAAACCCTACAAACGCGTGATGATCGTTCCAGGCTGAGCTCCGGTGTAGCGTGTAAGTCACAATGTTACACATACGTCCGTGCCAGCGAGGGAGAGCAGCACAAAGACGCATTCTGAACACACGCCAGGCTGCCCGTTCATGTTTCCAATCATCTCTACACACGTGCATTACGGGCATGTGCCATGGACCGCATCAAGCCACCTTCGACGCCACTAACCAAGTCCCTGCTGCCTCCCGGTCCGATCCCCTTCCGATTCGGCTCCAGCACGTATGCGTCCCGATTCGACTGGCGCCTTCCATCTTCGATATTGATCGTGTCGCTGAACTTGACACTCTGGTGCCTGCCTTCCATCACGAACCCCCATCCTGTCCGCACGTTCGCCAAGATCGCTGGATATAGTATACAACCACGCCCACATCCTGGACACATACTTACGATCCGTGTCATTCCACCCCCTTGTCCTCAGCCCAAGCTCGTTCCTGAGGCTGGCTCTGATTCCGAGCCCGACAGCGATCCCGCTAGACCACCACCCACCGCACCCTTGAGTGCCGCGAGACGCACGCGCACGCGAGCCCGCGCTCGGAGCCTCGTCTCCAGCACCGACGCATCGACGTCGGTCGACTTCAGCACGGACGCCAATATGGGCCCTGAGCTAGAGCCAGATCTAGACCCGGACCTGGACACAAACGTAGCATCCCCCGTCGGGGACGTGTCATCACCCACCGCCGTTGAGACGTCCGCACACCCGGTCCGCTCGCCGACGTGAAAAATCGGGGATCTAGTCGCAGCCGTAGGCGACGTATCCATGTCCGTGCGACCATGTTCGTCATCACCACCTCGCTCGTCCAGTAATTCAGACGCAGCAGCCGGGGAATAAGGCCCAGAAACCTCCCCGTCCGCATGACACGAAGCCCTCTGCTCCGCGTGGTCGCCACCGCCAGTAAAAGAAGCGCGGTCCGACGAGAAAGTACGCGACTGAAGACGACGACCGTGGGGCGGTTGCTCAAATGCTGCGTCGTCGGGCGTGGACCGCCCGTCAGCCGTCCTCTCAACGGTCGTCTTGCGGGGAGATGGTAATTTACCGATAGCTGGGCCGGTCGGGCCGTCCGTGAGTCGGAGGAGAAGCGTGGGACGCGTGTCCGTCGCACCTGCATCCGACGTTTGTGTTAGCTGTTCGTTCCCTGTGGGCTTCTTGAATGGGTATCCAGGAGCAGCAGGTCGTGAGAGATAGGCCTGGACGGATTCCGATAACGTACGGTTACGAGGTCGAATATGAACGCTCAAACCGGCAGAGCGCTTATGTGATAACTGAGCGTTCGCGGAAGAACCACCACGAACATTGTCCACGTAATCTGCGGCCTCACCACCAGTCTCCTGGAGGGGTTCATCAATAAGACGAGTCACACCTGGCTTCTGTGCAGTCAGAGCGGCCGATGAATCATCGCCTTGAGGTGCGCTAATTTTTTGGGTGTCGGTTGCGACAGCAATGTCCTCCATGGCTTCCACCATCTGACGCTTCCCCCCGCCATCACATCGGAAACGTGGTAGAACAGAAAAATTGTTGTCCTGGTTCTCGGCGAGGACGGTAGAGCGCAAGGGCTCCGGATAAGACACGCTCCCTGAATGGCCATTGCGTAAAGTATCCTGAACGCCGTCGGGAGGGCTGTGTCTTCTACCGGAAGGATGGTTACGAAAATCCTGGTCATCTAGACCGGGTGGAGACCGGGTGGGACCGCGCCTGTAATTTAGTCTGTCCTTACGGCGAGCCTCCGCGGAGCTATCTAGACCGTGTCTTGCAGCAGGTGAACGTATTGCATTATTTTCGTGGTGAGGCACCGGTGACTGATATCTTGAATTAGACAGGGAACGTGATCGACGAGATGGCGAGAGCTCTGCGCTCCAACGGCGGCCTCTCTCTATTTCCTGTGGCGGGGATATCTCTAACGGGGTATCATACTGAATAACCGGGGTGTCAACCCACCATTTACAGAAAAAAGCACAATCTCATACCTGGGCTGCCTGGTCATACATGTTCAGGTCTCGGTACGGGCTTCGCAGATAGCTGTAAATCTCTAGAGTAGTTGGCGTCGTACATTGTCAGAGATGCTGACGATAGGGACAGCAACTGCACCTACCGTGCGCAAAGTGTTCGGCATTGACATGCCTCACGCCTGCAGTGTACGGCGTGTCAAGATCCAGAAATTCGGACAACAATTTAATGGCAGATTCTGAGCGGATATCGATTGATTTCATGAGCGATATGGTGTAGGTTGTGAGGAACTATCGGATAACAGATATGAATGAATAAGGTCGGATCAACACGAGGCGTGCACGATCTGGGGATGGAAGCTCACCTCTACGTCTAGATTAGGCCATACGTGCAGTTCGCGGCGTAGAAATATTGTCATGCGGCTAATAAGATCCGGGGAAGCCGCAAACTGAGCAGGGGTGGGGAATGGACGGTAGCGGGTATAAGGATTGGAAGCAACGTGCTGCAAACGAGTATCAGCGGACGAATGGCGCAAGGACGAATCAGAAAGAGTAACCTTTGTATAAAGGTGGTGCTGATATATCCATCGCCGCCGAGTGATCGCTCTCTCGAGCTGGTCTGCTTCTTCGCGCTGTTGTCGCTGCCTACGGCCCCATTGGCGTTCTCTCCGTGTGTTTCTGAGCACGTTAGCACGAGACTCGCCTGTGAGTGGGGGTGGAGACGACCGCAGCGGAGGAAGGTAGTGTTTCTGGTAGTCGTACTGCGAGCGGATATGATGAATGAGGTACGAATCGTCAAACGACCTCGAACAAAGGGGACATTTGCGTGATTGTTCTACCAAACGGCTAAGCTCTTTTTTTTTGCTGCTCGTCAGCGTTGGGCACGTACCTGACCATAAGAGGATGCACTCGAAGCAAAATTCGTGTGCGCATACAGGGATGATGGTTCTGTCGAGGAACGACTGTAGACATATCGTGCAATGTTCTTGTTCGGGGTCGTCTGTGTCCTTTTGATTCTGGTCGTCTTGAGACGGGGGCGGGAGTGGCGAGTCAAGTTTGATGCGTTTTGGCGATGGCGACGCGTTCATCCCTGAGGTTATCAGTCATCTTTGGTGAATAAAATAGGAAGATATGTTATTTACTCATTTATTATGTAATCCGCACTACCAGCTCCCATCTCCTTCAAGTCACTTCCGCATCTTTTATTTCTGAAATTCCGCCTCATGTTACTTACTTCTCTTCGTTCGCTGATCATCTTACATGATGTTGACGTTTCCCTGTTCACTTGGCCTTCATTTTTTTCTGCCTTACGATGAGCCGCAGAGGTGTTTACATTTGTTTACATGCACCTAATACATACAACCACACAGTTCCTTTGGACGGCGGAACAACCCCAAACCGAGTCCCCACCGACAAAGACACTTAATCCACCTTGGACATGCTTACTTTGCACACCGCATGTGCGGCGCAACCCGCACCACTGCTCCACTGAGGTGCAGGAACGTTGGGTAGGCCGAAGCTGTGGTATCGTGTTTGCACTCTCCACCTGCCTGGATCCATTGTTCGGCGCGTTGGAGGTCAGCGAAAGACACTGACTGAAAGACATTGGCGCAGTGGGAATTTCATTTCGCCCATGTTTCTCAGTCAGTGTCTTTAACTTGGGAATACAGATTGAATGCTTCGTGGAAATCTGTCAAGTCGTGTATAGTGAGGCACCTAAATCGAGCATGGGGGCGGTTGGCGTGACTGCCAAGATGCAGCTCGATATGGATGGCCCCTGCGAGCGAAGTTTCAACGCATCACGCTCAAGGGAAAGGGCCTCATCGAGGTCGAAGGTCAATTTTCAAGCCGGATAAAACGGGTATAGAGATAACGTGCGATGTTTCTCAATAAATTTAATTAGCTACGTAGATGGGGGTGCCACTCCGAGCGAAGTTCAATCAATTGCGGTCGAGGGAAATTGCCTCGTCGTCAGGATTAGACAACTTTCCTTGCTGGTCAAAACGGAGGTAAAACGCTATGTTGCTCAGTGAGGTAGCTCGAAAGGGATGCCATTCCGTGGCGAAATTCCGATGACTGGTGTTCGGGGGGAAGTGCCTCGTCTAGGTCAGACGGCACGCCAAGGTGGTTGAAACGGGAATGGAGACGACGAGCGATGTTGGTCAATGGCGTAACTCGACGGGGGTGCCCCTCCAGGTGAAGTTCCAATGTATTCCGCTCGAGGGTAAGTGCCTCGTCTTGGTTGAAACGGATATAGGCTGGAGATAAAACGCAAGGTATCCTAGTGACGTTGCTCGACTTTGATGCCCCTCTAGGCGGAGTTCTAAAGCTTTGTGTTCGAGGGTAATTGAGTCATCGATGTCAGATATCCCGCCGTTGCTCATACCGGGTCGAGAGGTGATATGCAAGATTGCCATCAGGTCAGATCGATTGAGCCATCCGAAACAAAGGCGTAATGCTATGCGGTGAAGGCCAACATCGTAGCTGTGCGTGGAACAATGGGTAGAGTAGTCGCGAAAGTTGAAAAGGCAACTTGCCTCGCATGGCCGCGCCCCCACTGGCAGTTACTCTGAATCAAGTCGGAAACACACCATCATGGAGAGCTTGCGGCGGATTGGCTACATTGTAACAGTCAGTAGCTACCGTGGATCGGAACTACTAGTAGGGTATTAGAATACTATTAATGGGCGAGATCTATCGTACTGCTTCCTGACGCATCAGGGCTTGGAATGGGTATCAAGCCACGACTACCGTGTCTCGATCGTACAGACGCTGTCTATAAGCTCAGTCAACGATACCTCGTGAATTTGAACCATGATCAAACTGTCTGTTGCAACGCGTCTATACTCCAAGCGTGACAGTGGCGCCAACAAGAGCGCCCCGAATGGTTGCCTGAATCGAGCGACTAACCGTAATGCTTGTGTGGTTTCATCAAGCGTAAGTAGTCGCACCA
>JBBPMW010000205.1:0-24830 GCA_038090535.1 Tylopilus alboater | reverse complement strand
TAATGCGTCTCGAGATATTGGCTTATCCTTTCCCGATCCCATCACTAGTTCATGTAGAGAGCTCCTTAGCACATCTTACGAAGAGATTCAACGCAACTCTGACATCCCCTCCTCTCCCACCGAAGCGGACGTTCCTTCAGACACGTGCCAAGCCGACGACGACGAGCTGCTTTCCGCTTCCCAAATACTCCCAACCCAGCAAGCAACATCAGCCCCTGTTCTATCTGGGCCCGAGCTCAAAGTCTTCCTTTATGGATCCTCCACCGTTTTCAAGTGGTCTATAGTCAACAGGATCCTGCAGAAAGTCGCCCATGGTGCTGGTCTCACCATCAGCTCCGACCTCGACAATTTACAAGGGCCTATACGCCAGCTGATTGTTTCTGGTTCCTTTGAGCACGATCGTGCATTCCCCCGTATTATTACTGTCCTTGACAGGACTCTCCATCCGCATGACATCGATGACGTAGGTCTTGAATATTTCTCAGCGGTGAACTGACTGCAACTCGGTACAGCTGGTTCTGATGGACTTTTCATGCGTTCGTCCTCTCGCGGTTGTCTTTGTGCCATGTCGCCTATTGCCTCTCCCCGAACACGTGCCGTGTTTACCGGTTCTTGTTTCACCTCTATACTCTAGCGAGCTTCCGGATCTTAGCATTGTTGGGACAGGCTGTCCTCAGGAGACATTTGACACACTCAACATTCCTGATCATCAATTACTCCGGCTCACTGCACCAGAGGACCCACCGGTAGTCGATGAGGATTCAATCGAAATGATAGATTCATCCCGTGCTTATCGGGCCTTCTCTCGCTTGTGGTCTGGCGACAATGATACGTCCAAAGGAATAATAGCGGGTACACATGCCCTCACGATGTAGGGTTCCTTGCTACTTAGTCCCGTACCGCTGACTCATGAGAATCTGCAGCATCGCGATTCTTTCCCTAGTCCTTGGAGTACTCGTTCGGGCTGCTATTCCGATTTCCCTTCAACAATTCACTTCTCCTACCCTTGCGACTCTCAATTCAAATTCCACCTCCGGTTTGTTTTGGCAAATGCTTCGACCGGCGCCCTATCGAGAACGCCTTCCCCCGTCCACAACGTTAGACAGTTCGGTCATGGTCATACCTTCTTCTATCAGAGAATTTTCTCTGTCAGTCTTTAGCGCGGAGTCGACATCAATGACGCTGTCGCATGCCAACCCTACCAATTTCCGACGCGTGATTCCGTCGACGCTGTCAGAACGTTCAAAGTTTACCAAAGACCTCATGTTGCAACCTCCCAACTCTGTCCTTCCGCCAGACAACCGACCAAAGGCGCTTTCCGTGATACCAGAGACCAGTCCCACCACCTCTCATCAACCCGGTCCGGTCACCGCCGGACATGCGGTTTCTGCCCTCGTACACGCTTCCGTTTCCGGCGTTGTCAAGGAATGTGCCACTGTTGTCTTTTCGGTCATGAACCAGGACATGCAGGACATATTGGATGCCCTCGATGCTCTTGTCCAAGCTATATCCAGACAGACACAAACAATCCTCACGCAGGCGATGACGTTCATAGAGCAGTCCGCGAGGCATCTGGAGAAGGGCGTAGAGTCCTTTGAAATGATCAAGGAGACATTACATGCCCGCAACGAACATGCTCGGAAACGAGCCAAGGAGATCAAGGAGATGGGAACGAAGTGGCTCTACGACGCCTCGGAGGTGGTCGCCGCCAGCGCTCAATTCTCCAAAGGAATGGCTCGGGAAATGGCGGAGGGTTTCGCGTATCGGGCTGAGCGTGCTAGGGGGAAGGCGAAGGAAGTGGCAGCGGAGATTCAAGATCTCCTCAGTGAGCACGACAGACTGGAAGCACTTAGAGCGGGTGCTTGGTATACGCACACGAAACATTGGGATGAGTGGGTGAAGAGGGTTGGGATGCAAGGGCAGAAGGGGAAGTCATGCAAGCCGTCCAAGCGTAAGCTCAAGTCTGCGATTTTCTGTTGATGTGATAAATATTTTTTATGGTTGTCTTCCATGTCGTGTATGTACCATCTATGTAAAGCAATCGAACCCGAGTCACGTTGTCGTTAGCTGTATGAACTTGTTGTCGAATCAACTTTCTCCTTGGGCGGGTTAACGCCTGTTCAACATTTCATTCAGTACTGGGCCTACATCGAGATTTCGTACTGAAGCAAGATCATAGTGACCCGTCCCTAGTGAGATGTACCAATACCGCATTCTCGATGGTCGCTTCCCATATCTCGATCTTGGATCGATCGATCTCCGCAACAAGCTGTCTCCGGCGTTCTCGCGCACGCTCAAGGATCGCCTGCTTGTCGAGCGCGCCTTTGGATGTAGGGACCGCGCTGGGAGTAGATCGGCTCGACGTGGACGGCGCGACAGAAGTGACACTACCGTCAGCCCGTGCTTTTCCTTTCTGAGCTGCGGTGATACGAGGGGGCTCAATGGGTTCTGTCGGAGAAGAGGACGATACCGTAGCTTCAGCTTGGTTTCCATGTCGTGAGAAATGGTCCTTTTCGACAGGGTGATGAGTAGGGGCGCCTAAAAGCAAGATTCGTAAGGACGACCTCGCGTGGCCAAAGGACGTAATGCATACCATGAACGGAGTCTTGATGGATCATCATACTTGTCGGTACATCAGCGAAAGCTTCAGAAAGCGGTGTAAGTGGCTCTGTAAGGGAGCTCAACGAAGTGCGCGGAGAATGTGTGAGCGCAGGCGGGGTTGGAGAAATGTCAAGCACTTCCGGGATATTGCTTGCGGTGAGTGTGGACGTTGGTGAAGTCGGTGACTGGGATTGAGCTGCCGATCCAGACTGCTGAGATATGGCTAACAAAGTGGGATCGATCGCTTCGTCTCGTGTCGCATGCTGCGTTGGGACAAGTATGTCCGGTGCGGGGCCAGAGGCTGAAGAGTCCAAAGGTATTGACAGGCGAGTACCCCAGTCCGACTCTGGAGTAGGTGTGTTGGTTTCGGGTGGCAAGAATTGTTGGAGTTGGGACAACCATTCTTCGAATGCCGAGTAGTCACAGGGGACCGCCGAACTACCTTCCTCAGCCGCGCCTTCCGAATCCACGGACATTCTATCCTTAGAACCAAAAGCCGACGAACCCGCCGTGCTAGGTGTTTCCAACAAGCCTAGATAACGACCCAAGCTGTCCATGGACGTCCCAGTCACGGCGGTTTCCACATTCGGGCTGGTACACAATGGGGATTCGCGGACGTTTGGTTGGGCAGAGCTGCTCTGTCCAATCTGTGTCTCCACAGACGCACTTCTGGACGACTGACGATTTCGAGCCGAAGTCCGTCCTTTGGAGACCTTTCCTCCACTCCTTGCAGTTTTGATAGCAGCCCTTTTGGCGGCGTTTTGCACAAGTTCTAGCAGTTGGGTTACGAGTTGTTTCGCCCTGTCTCGCGCCCAAGTATCGCGATACGCCTCGGGACCCTCACCAGCCGCGAACGGGAAAGGGACATCCCAATCAGCAGCCCCAGCAGGCACGTGTTTGAGCTTTCGACGTTTTGGAGGTGGAACGGCGGCGATTGTTGAGCCACCGGGAGTAGAGGAGGGTATTGGGGGAGAAGGTTGCGCATTAAAGATGCCATCTCCGTAAGACCGCGCGAACAGCTGAGGTGGAGGATTCGCAGAGGGAAGGTGTAGCTCTCCTCCGAGAAGCTTAATCAAGGACTCAAGGACCGGGAAAATATTCCTTTCTTTCGTGAGAGAGTTCGTAATATGTGAGCGGAATAGCTCTGGATCCAGCTGATCCAGATGCTGCGGCATCTGGAGTTGGCCGATAGGGTGTCTTCCAGTGTGTGGAGCGTGAGTGCCCTGGTCATCATCAATGACAATCGGATGGGTTGGTGTCGAACCGCGGATTGGCGTATGTGAACGGGGTTGTCGGACGGGCGTGGGCCGGGGATCGTGGGTGTATAACTGTGCAGGCTTAACACAACCTACCAGACCCGCAAGACCAAGTAATGAGGACTGCGAGCGAAGGAAATTTCGTGGAGTTGGTTCATTTGGTCCCGGCAAGGTGATGGGTGGTGGAATTGGCGTTACAGATTTTGATTTGGGCGTGCTTCGCTTCCTAGTGGAAGCGGAAGCAGAAGGGACAGTGCTAGCCGCAGGAGATGCCCTGGTAGTGGCGGAGCGAGTGGATGACCGGGATATCACTACTGGTGTGGGAACTAAGGTGGGTGTCCCAATGCTGGAAGGTGCAACGTTCGACGAATCACGACTTGAGGCAGGACGAGGAAGTGATAAGCTCGAAGCTGGGAGATCGGCTGGTAGTTCAGCACATGACATATGGGAACCAGGAAGTGCAATGGTCCCCACATTTTTTCTGCCCACTCCCGTACTCGGGACGGCGACAATGGGGCCAGTTTCTCCTCCTGCGACGAGGGTTCTCTGGGATGGTGACCTACCTCTGGCTGGGGATGGAGGGGCCGAGCCAAAGAGGGAATCCTGGTCCTCATCTGAGTCACAGGAGGAATGATTCATCTGAGGAAATGTGAGCCGGGCGATCGCGTCGAGGAGTGGTTGAGACACTTGACAAGCTAGCACCGAGTGTAGAGATTATCACTGAGGATATCGATTACGCCCAGAAATTTAACGTGGTGACTGGAGGCAGAAATAAAAATTTTAGAAGTAATAAATCAGTGGCAGCGTCAGGCTCACCGATAGGAATGTTTGGGCATGAACGTTTGAACGTTGAGGTGTAAGGCCAAGTAGAAGAGGGAGGACACGACCTTTTGAGTATGTCGGCCAAACAATGACACCAAACAAATCAATGGTCATGTGAGTGAGACTCATTAGCATGGAGTTGAAGTGACTCTTGCCAGTGACTCAAAGTTTCCGTCCTTATCTCCGCGAGACGTTCTAGGACATATACATATGCAGCAGCAGTTATCTATGTGAGTGGACGTATACATCAACTTAGGTACTCGTGCGCATTGTGTTCAAACCACGATAAATAGGCTCAAACCTCCCTCTAATGCCGAAATGCGGTGACTCTGAGATAGTGGATAACCATTATGATCCATCCGAACCCCTGGCATTAAATCGCGGTGAGAGTGCAAGAAATAGACACAGTCGCATTTCGCATTCCTCTTTGATACTCTTCTCCCCATTGGTCCACAGGTGGTCTAGACCCGCTGCTTGTCCCCGTGGTTCCTGTGGGCACTGGCGCTTAACATGTTCGAGGCCTTCGTCGTTGACCTGAGCGAGTTCAATTCAGCCACCCCACCCCTGCAACGCACAGCAGGTAACTAGCTGATGGAATTGTCTAGACCTCCGGCATTTTCCCCAAATGGGTGACGACGCCGGTTTTCCAAACTGTCCTAACATCAGACCCACTTAGTAATCACGATTCAGTGCTGTCTCCGACCTCGTTCATCAGACGCCGGTCGGTTCGACTGCGTTCGAGACTATCATTTTTGGAATAGAAACGTTCTCACTGCGGAATTGCTTTGAAGGTCTAGACTAGTGGCTTTTCTTGTGTCCAATAATCGGCTGATCTACTCGCCCCATCTCAGCACGCAATGTCCTAGGAAACGGTATATATGCCCCTCTGGCCAGTGGTGCTTAGCCCCGCTCAAGGGTTATCCGGGCAAATTAGCATTCGATCCGCCGCCTTCCTATATATCCGTATGGCTGAGAATGAATTGTTTGTGAACATCCTTTATTTTCCCCATGGTTTCATCCTTTCGCGAGCTAGTCCGCTCACTCCGAGCCAATTCAGGGCATGAGCCCCCCTTGTCTGTCGAGCTCGCAAGAGAGCTTGAGGACTTGCGGAAAATTTCATTGAACTTGGTATATATTTCGCAGTTACTGGCACACCCGGAACTGAAGTATTGAGCAGCTCATGGCGTTCCTCACGTTGGTCAATTCTAGGTTGTATCGACGTGTTGCTGACAACCGTGCGGCTACAGCGTCCATGCGATTTCAGCGTCGCATGCGTTGGCAGCGACGACGCTGGCGCTTCTCGTTTATACCATTAACCTTCACATCGCTATCAATACCCGTTTTCTCCAAGTAAGCTCTTTCTTCCGGCCTGTTTTCCTTTGCCTTTCCGTCTCATGATCTAATTTTACACCTAGAGTAGTCCTACTCTCTCTCGATTTCTCCATGCCATTCCCCTTCTTGGTATATTTTGTATGGCCGTCTTCGAGCTCGTGGTTGCCGTGCAGTCGCCCGCCATGGCAGCCGGCGTCCTTTTGGTGTGCGCGTTGCCATCACTCATAATTGCCCTCCACTTTGCGGGACGGTACTCTGAAGTGATCTCGATGCCATTTCCTGTACAGATGCAGGACGTGACACCTGCTGCGCCAGGTGCTGTTGAAGGGAGTGTGACATCAAGCTAAAGGCAGCCAAGCAACGGTTAAAACATGCATAACGTTCAATTAGAATCGAGAATGAGCTCCGTTGTATTACTATACGTACATGTGCATACATCCCCCAAAATTACGAGGCATAAGTTACTTGGTACTCCTATCTCCATATTCTTGTCCATGTCGCGAAAGGTAACTTATCGTTGTGCCTAGCTGTTACATGTCCCACTCATCCCACAACCCTTCCACGGCTTTAAACGGTCCTGCCACGGGGGTTTTCGGCGTAATTTCCGCAGTTTCTACAAGCTCGACGATCCGATCACTCAACCCGTCTTCATCGTCCCTGTTGCCCCGCATAGCGACAAACAAAGGCCCGTGCGTGAGTGGCCCTTGAATAAGGAAACGTATATCGACACCCTCGATCACCTGCTTGAGCAGACCCGTCTGCACATCCCTGATTTCGACAAATTCCGACGAGAAAAGGAGAATGTGAGGGGGACGGTGTACGAAAGAAGTGGCTTTGATCTCCCAGCGGATGAACGCGGAGTCACGTGTAGGCTGACCGTGTTTAGTGATATAGCAAGCCATGGCTGTCAAGCGAGCTCGAATTGGGCTCAGCGGGATCGCAATAGCGATGTCACTCACTATCGTAGACGACCATGAGTTCTGTGGCATCATGTCTAACAAGTCCAAGAGGTTTAGCAGCTTCACATCGAGCTTTGAGGTCTGCTGTTGCAGAATTGTGGGAAGCGCCGCCAAAGTCCGGGACGATGGAAATAAAAGACGTAGAACCACTAGAAGAACACATGGGGCGAGCTATAGCAGGAGGGACTCCGTACTACTAGTACATACCTGCTTGGGTTGGCGATGACGATACCGCGTTCCGTGCAAATGGCAATTGTCTTGGCTAAAGGCATGACGGCATATACGTCCTTGGGAACATACAAAGCCTTGATTGAGATAGGAAGGTCCATCACCTTCAGTATTTTATACGACAATAAAAACAATACCGCATACTTCACCATACGGTCGGAAAGAAAGAAAGCCGGTCTGCATAGCCCGAGGCGACGCCGAGCGAATTTCAGAAGGATGACACGCCTCCACCGCATGAACAGTAACTTGCAAAAAGTTCTTGACGGCATAAACAACTGGAAACAATATTCTTCAGATAGACACGACATGAGAGTAAAGGGGTGTTACGGATTGTCCTGTCCCCAATCTGTCCAGCCTGGCAGCAAAGAACGTTGCCAGATTGACCGGCAATTGTTTCCAGAGACGCGTCGAGACTACTTGGTGGCGACTGGTACTGAGCAACTCGTGCGAGTACTTCAAGTGAATAGGATAGGAGATAACTGTCATGGTGGATGATTATCTTGTTGAAGTCCTGAAGCACAATGATACTCTTCGCATTCTCGAAAGCCAGTATTTTCCGATAATCTAACGATAACTGTAAATAGACCGTAACCCCCGAAAGGTATGTGAAGATGCTTACTTTCGCCTCTCCGACCGACGAAAATGCCGGTTGAGCAGCCTACTGCCATGAAGGTTTTCCCGCCACTAGCATCTGAGATCCGTCAGGAGATCGTCGCTGCTCCAATCGATTCGCACATACCAAAAGTTACTGCCTGGATCACTCGACCAGATGGCGGCCTCTTTAATGCCGTATGTCGGACCATTCTTTGCCCTGGAACCCGAAACGCACCGTCCTCTACGACTTGAGGCACAAACCACTATAAATATGATCTGAGCAAAGGATCTGCGCTAAAAACTGTTGCGTTACCTGATTCCCCTCACGTCTGACATCGTCGACTCCTTTTGCATCCACCAAAGCATCATGCCACTTCTTTCTGATGGACTCGGATGGCGCGTATAGTGTGTATCGCCGAGTGGACTTCTCAACGGCATGGTAGATCGTGAACGGGTAGATCGAGCGATAAGCGCCACGCAAACTGTCTAATATACCGCCTTCTTCGACGCGTTCTTTCCTAGTCTCAGGATGATCATCAAAGCTGCCGAGCCTGAGGTATTCTAATGGAATGGGCTGGACACGTCATCTATACATGGACTGCTTGAAACCACAAAATTTGCGTACCCGAGTGACAACCAGGCGTTTCATTACGCCTCCCCGTTTCTCTTCCTTCGTTATCAGCACTGCCAGGATATTATCGAAAAAAAAACAGCTTTGCATAGGGAAATACTTACAAAAGTTGTCCAGTAGTGCTACATAGAGGTCAAACCAAGGGTTCCAATCCATTTCCGATTTGGACCTGCGAGCCAATGCGCCGGCATAAATGAGTGAGCGGGTATCACTATACCAGTCCAGTTCCTAAATCAGGACATCAGCACGGATAAAGGGGGGAGAACAAAATATACTACAATAATTTCTCCTTTATTGAATGTCAAGCTTTCACATAGATCCCAGAACTTTACTTTATTTTCCGCAGCCTCAATTCCGGGCTGGGTACTCTTTAGGAACTCGTTCAGAATAGATAAAATTACAGGAAGGTCTTCAGAGTCCGGGTGATTAGTGTCGGTCTGTTTGTGGAGATGTTCAAGAATAAGATGGAGGCGTGGAAGACGAGTCACGGGTCGCGAGAGGAATGTGATTAAATCTCGCTTTCTGATTCGTGGATCTTGCGAACAGTCTTGCATGAATTCCTGATAACGCTTGTTGTATTTGAGTTCGGTGCGGTGCCGTTGCTCTGCAAGGGGGTAATGCTTAATGTAGGATTCATAGTCTCCCTGAAATTGAAAGGCGGCTGATGAATGTTTTAGCCAGATTTTAAACAACTTGCGCAAGAGAGTGCGCACATTCAAGGATGATATCGGCGACACTTTGAACAAGAGGGTGCTGTTCTCGCTGCCTTTCGAACAAAGCCTCCAACATACGCTCGTGACGTGTACGAATTTGTTCCAGATTCCAAAAGACGGTGGACATGAAGCTCTGTTGTCTATTTGCATCACCTATTATCGAGGGCGAGATCGAAGTAAGAGGTTCCATGAAAACCTTTGCTGTACATGAGTTCGAGGAAAAGAAAGACGATGGTTGCTACAATACCTCCTTGACGAGCTTGAGGTCGGCGACATAATCTCGCTCGGACTTGAATATCTCGAAGAACACTGATTGCCGTCCAACCTCTCGTTTTCCGAGCGCTTCGCGTGCTTCGGAAGGAACGAGATGATGCCACTCTTCATCTTTCTCTGCGAGTTTACCGTCCTGGAACCGTCGGAGACCCTCTTCCGATTGAAGCCTAACAGAGTCTCAGTTAGAACTAGCAAAACAAGGCCAAGTCACACACGTCATATTGGACAACTCCCGAGTCAACACGTTGAGCTTGTAGTCCGTCTATAACCAAAGATAAGGCGCTCGTTGCAACGCCCAGCGCAAACAAAACCCCCACCTCATCTGCGGGAAGGTTGAACGAAGGGGAATACGGCGAGGATATGTCACTCCTGCTGCTAAATTCGTCATCAAAGGGGCGATCACTATCAGACTTGCTTGATCTGTGAGTGTGGTAATACTCAGCAGCTGTCTGTCTCTGAGACGAAGATCTGTATATTTGTGTCTCCGGAACTCGAAGGTCAAGATTGGGTGGCACGAGTTCTAGGGCACTGCGAGCACGACTGCGTGTGTGGGGTGCAATGTCATGACGGGTTGTCGGCTGCCTTGCTGTTGGCGTCGCGGCGTCCCATGGATTTAGAAGACCATTTGACGCGGAGCCGAGCTCAAGCGGATATGATGAATAAACCTCAGCATTTGGTGGTGGTGGTCTACGGGCATCGTGTGGGATAACGATATTGGGGTAAGGTCGATGGTTATGCATAGTTTGGATATTGTCTCGCTTAGGTGTTGGATATGTCGGGGTCGCTGGGAAACGCTTGCTTGCCTTATCTCGCCTGAGTCAGGTCGCTCGGATTTGGATGTGTTTGCTGTCAGTGTCACAGCCCACTATCGATGGTATACAACGTTGGACTACTGCGTGTACGAGGATAGCTCGACCTTCTTGAGCAGGCCTTTGAGCGTATTACTGCTCCGATTACAGTTGCTCTGCAACCACCTCTCCATCTCAACCCGGACACTTCCCAACTCTTCGCAGATTGGCAGGCTCCCATCTTCCCGGACTTTGTAAGGATTGAGCAGCATGTCAAACAGCCTTGTTAGTATATCCGTCTGCCAGTACCGTTTAAACGGCGTAGCGATCTTGTAGAGTGGCTCCGAATCTGTTGAGCCAGGTGCATGCATCACCGATGATGCCTCGATGTACTTCCCAAATAACATGCAGTACACGATGCCCGCGAGGCCAAAGTAATCCGTTTGATATGTCCAGGGCCGTCCCTCGCGGATCTCGAAGCAATCCCGATCGTCTGTAGGCCAGTCAGCGACGAACTGCTGACTGTGGCGTGCGGGGAAGAGCGACGTGTCGATGGTCCGCCCAAAGTCAATGACTTTGATGCCCCGGTATTTCCAACCTCCTTCCCCGTTGGGCTGGTAAATACCAGACAATGACGATGCGCCTCCTGGCAGTTCCTCGAGGCGGAGCAGACAATTATCGATCTTAAGGTCACCATGGATAAAGCCCGCAGCGTGCATGCCCTCCAGAAAACGTAAAAGCTCGACAGTAAAGAAGAAGACCAAAAGCTCATCCAAGCAAGCTCCTTGTTGCGAAATACCTGCCGACCCGGCACGGTTCACCGCATCCAAAAGTGAACCGTGTGGACAGAGCTCCAGCAGGAGGTGTGACTCGTCGCGGAAAGCGTAGAGCGCGTGTGGCGTGATTATCGAGCGCGTCAGAGGAGCAGCGAGTGTCCTATGAATTCTTCGAAGGACGTGGAATTCCCAAAGATTGCGGGGCTTCACGACCTTCAGCGCTACCAAGGAGTTGTCCTCGTCCTCGTCTTCATCCTCATCAATATCGAGGTCCTCGTCGTCTTCTTCGCCACTAGATTTGGTGATCTCCCGTGCGGAAAACACAGCGCCAAAGCCCCCTTCTCCTAGTTTTCCTGACACCCTAAGTGACCTCCCTTCAAGATTGACCAACATCCCGTCATCATCCGTCGATCCGCTCTTGCCGCTCTTTCTTGCCATCCGCGCTGCAAATCGCTGCAGTTCGTCCAACATCCCCCCATCTTGGGCTCTAAGGTCATGGAAGTCTGCGTCTGCAGGGAGAAGCGAAAGGAGAGTTGAAACGATTTGCGGATCGAAAGGAACACAAGGATTAGGTGGTCTAAAGGCGGACATGACAGCCAGAGAATCCGAAAGGCTGAGCGTCCCCGTGCGTTCCTCGATGGGCTCAAGATCACCAGACCGAACGCTGTCGCGCATGTCGTGATCATCGTTGTCTTCCTCCTGTTCGCGTACCTCCCTGGCTAGCTTTTCCGCCACTTCGAGAGCATAGCGGTCACTTTCCTGTCCTCCCCGTTCCTTCCACTCTCCTTCCTCGCTGAGACCATCTCTGGCGCGCGTAGTGCTTGTTGGTGTCGGGAACCCTCTCGTACTAAATTCGAAGGTCCGTTCAGTGATCGGAGTCATGACGTTGATTCGGCCAAATCTCCCACCCAATGGTGGGTTGTAGTTCTCCTCGTCTTCATCTGCAAATTCCTCTTCCCGGAATGCATCCTCATCCCCGTATACCGGTTCGCCCTGTACAGGTTGATGGTAATCCTCGTCGTCGTCGAATTGGCTGTCGCTAGACGATATGACCGCAGCCTCCATTTCCGCTTCTGCCTCGCCTCCTTCATAAGCATACCCATCTTCGCTCTCAGAAAAGCCGCTACGGCTGCTGCTGCTAATGACGTGGCCATCGTCTGCATCAGGATCTCCAGCGCCGTCGCGTAGGTCAGCCTCGCTCGACTCGTCCGTGAAGGCCTCTTCTATTGTAGGTGGTATCGGTATCGCACGTGGTTGCAGTACACTTGATTTCTTCCTGGAAGCTGGCGTCCTGACTGGCTGCGCATTGTCGATGAAGGGTTTGAATGTACCAGTTCCCGTGGTAGCACCAAAACCGAGGCTCGCAGCAGATGGTGGTTTCTGTGTGAACACGCTTCCGCTCCCAGAACCTACAACTACGTGCTCGCCCTGGCCCTGGCCTGGTGGACGAGAAAATACTTTGAAAGGTGTTTTCGAGTCAACAAATGGAACAAATGTTTGAGGTGTTTGCTGTGTCTGCCCTTGATTTTCGTCTCTGTCAGAGCTGATCTTTGTCTGTGCAGGCCGAACGAGGGGCTCCTTCTGGGAAACAGGTGTAAAGGGTTTTGAGAAGACAGGCAACCCTTGTGACTCTTCTGATATAGGCTTGAGTATAGACGGTTTCGATCCGTCAGGAGGCGATGGTTTTGCAGCAGAGGGAGTTGCAGAGACATCTTTACCTGGGGCGACGCCTGAATCTTTGAGGGAGAGCGCCCGACGGCCTGCCTCAGGGGTAGGCGCAACGGAAGTCTGTTTAGGTTCGTCGACAAATGGTTTAAACTGGGAATAGTGCCAAAAAACGTTGCATGAAAAGTGCATATATACGTGATTAACGTCGGTAAAAAATCAACTGGAAAGGCAGGAGAGCTTACCTTGAGGGAGGGAGCAGGATTCTCCTTGCGTGGTACGTTTTCATCGACGAACGGCTTGAAAGCTATCAAAGGCAACCCTCAGAACCTGTCCCAAAGTTATTCACTGTGATGGCTTGCCTGGACCCGGAAGTTTCGCATTTTCACTCTTCGGTGAGGTGCGAGAGGGTTCCGACTTGAATTCGGGGACAACTCTACGTCCACCCATGGGCTCGATTTTCCGCAAAGGGGCGTGCTTACTACCTGGCATAGCTCGTTTGACTGTTTTATCCGGGGAATTGTACATGCCAAAGACGTCTGCCAAAGCTTCCTTCGTGTTAATTGTGACAGTGGGTTCACTGACGTTGACGCCATTGGTGCTCTTTCGCTTGCCTCCCGCAGCCGTAGCGCCCATATTCTGCGTGCTTCTTGAGCCATCGTCGTTGAAGTTCACCTTCACAGCACCAGACGAGGTATCGCGCAGCTCTGAAGCAGGTGGCGGACCCCATTTTTTGCCTAGAAGACCCATTGAGCGGGCACGCACTTCCTGCGTCGAATATTCAACACCAGAGGGTGTGAACAACAACGACAGGTTGAAACGAAGCTTCTCTGGCCGTCTCCCTGGCGCTGGAGGAGCAAGCATGGGTGCATAGCGACCGTGAGCAGGGTTCGGGTTATTCGTAGAGCTCGAGGAAACAGCAGATGATGGTTTAGAAGTCGAGGCAGAAGTCGAGGATGCTGGATCGTGGTTCTTGAATGGATTCCGCCGGAGAGCATCTACTTCAGGATTTCCACTTGGCCGAAAAGAAGTCGGCTGGCGTCTCGAGGCGGGACGGGATTGGAAGTCACGATATCTTTTCTTGAGTCGTTCGACGGGCCGCGCGCTGCGAGCTACGCCAGTACGAAAGACCTTGTCGGCGTCTGTGCGTCTGATCCGGACAGTTAGTTTTCTGCGACGACTGACCAAGTTTCGCTGCGCACCGTCCCTCCTTTTCCAGTGCGAGAGCGTATTCCTCCCACAACAACCCATATACACACCCGATCTCCTTCTTCACCAAGTACGCATATACGAGAGCGGGTTTCTCGACCATTTTCGCATAGGTACACCAAAGCTTGAGATATCTCAGATCACCGCTGTACCGCGCATCGTCCTTGAATTTTCTCGTAGCCTCCTCAAGTAGCTGAACGAGCCCTGAGTTGTGATCATTCTCGGGGAAGGTACGCGATGTCCATTTGATGAAATCATCATACGCGGCGAGGGGATCTTCGTCTTCCTCAAGGGCTTCTGTGATACTCGCGCGATATTCAGCACGTTCTTGTTCAAGCTGAGAAGTACGCAGGGGGGCCATCGAATGTTCTTGGTCACTGTCGGTTGGGCACAGGGAGTGTTCTGTCCAAGTTGGTCTTTCTTTACAACCGTGCCACGCGACGCGTTCGGTCACGTGCAGGAACTGACAGCCCAAAAACATCAATTCTCGAAAGTGCCATTAGTAACATCAACAGAAGTTACAGTAAGGTATCAATCATGGATCAACCCGCAGAAACTTTCCGACAATTTCCGAGACTCGACCGTCAATACCAGACAAGAGCGTGACAGTCTCATCCTGTCAACTCAGTGAGATAAAGAATCCACAGACACCAATAGTAACAACCCGTACCCAGATTTTAGCGGAACACGCCCTCCCTTCAGGAGTGAATAGAAAATCACTCTCTTCAGCAACCTCACAACAGGACAGATACCGGCCGTGCATGGAGCGATCACTGGCAACGGCGGCGTGGACAAGTGTTCTTCCACCCTCCTCTGTCGACCGCACAAACGCCAACTTTTTCAAAGCAGAAAGAAGCCATCTTTTCGCCTGGTGGCGAGTAATATCTGTGTCGCAGAAGCCTGGATCGACCATGCAGGCCACGACAGACGTGGGTTCAGGAAGACGCGACGCGAGCTCCCGAATGAACATGACCCCCAGCACTGAGAAACTCCGACGGTCAGTTTTTCCTCATAAATCGAGCATAACGCTGACGTTTTGAAGCTTGATAACGAGCAAAACTAGGTATGACTACTCTTGGTCATAGATCGACATGCGTAGCAGAAGAGTCACGAACCCGTTGCCAAATTCCGGCTGATTGATAGTTTCGAGGATAGTCTTCCGCGAGTCAGATACCTTCAACTCGGAAACAAAGTAATGTGCAAAACTCGACACTATAGCCAAGCGCGACGGCGAATCTAGAGTGGAAGAGTTTATCAAGTATGGCAAGAGCAAGATACTCAGCAACGCATTGGAAAGATAATTCACTTGCAGCCTGGTGTGATGAACCCGGTAAGGTCATTTGAATAGAAAAGACAAGGAGATTACAAATACGTTATTTCCCAACCGTCTTGCGTCTGAGTGTAGTTATCGCTAGGGAACATTCCGGCGTTCGCAATGACTGCATTCAACGACCCATTTCCATCCGTCGCGAACTTGTCAACAAAGGAGCGTATGTTCTCGAAGCTCCCCAACTCGAGTGGCCAAGTATACAATTCTGTACTCGGTACCCCGCTTGCGGCCGCTCGCTCAAGAATGGCTTGACGGGCGTCGTTTTCATCACATCAGTCTTCCTGAACTCGGTGTGGTTGCATACGCTTACATTTTCGTGTCAGTTCGCATTTGCCCAGGTCTCTGCTCGTCACAATAAGCAACTTGGGCCGCATCTGCGAGAGGTGTACTGAAGCTTCAAATCCCAGCCCGACGTTTGACCCAGTCACCAGGAGTGTCTTTGAGCTGACATCGTCGACCACTTTGGGCGGAGGGATGGTACGCCGTTGTTCGCGAAAGTATCGACGCAAGGAAAACACCGCCATACGAAGCGGTGGGGATTGAGAAAACAAGGGAGAATCACTGCAAGGCGGATATAAAACGAGTGACTTTAATTTCATTGCCGCATCAGCTTGAAGGATTGTGACGTACTTCATGGCATGGTGTTACATACGGATTTGATGCCATCGGGAAAGCGTCAAAATAACGTACATACTCGTTCCACGACACTTTTCGGAGGCTCTCGTTGGTCAAACAGATTGTAAGCGACTCCAAAAAGAGCTAAGCGGCTTGGTCGAGCTGGTCGAGCACTTATGATTTCCTGATGCCGCCCACCTGGTGGACTCAGATGTGTCAGCACCATAGAATGTTTAGTAATGAGTCAGAAGTAGAACAAATTTATCACATTGTTTGATAACAGAAAAGCCGACCTTCAATAGACGACAGACAGAAGACCTGGGAATGGACAGCCCAAAGCATTGAGTTCTGTTTGCTAAATCCCGGGTTAGTGCCCAATGACACCAAATGGAGAGAGAGCAAAGAGAAAACAAAGCAAGGGAGATCCCCCGACGACACAAGCCGGTAGTGTAATGGCAGGGTCATCGCGCCCCTGGAGTTGCAAGCAGAGCTCGCGGGGGACAAGGGCGGCAAAAATTTGATAACCAAAAAATGAGGGCGGTGCCCTCATAATAGTGGTTAAACTATTAAGAACAGATACTACACTTGATCTAAGCCAAAAGGCCAGAGTGGTGAAGATTCTGGATGTCGCGCGTGGGCTTATATACGTTTCGTGCCCTGCGCACAGACCATGTACATTATTGTTTACTGTTTACTTGTCAAATGTTTGGATCGCTCGTACCGGGCGCGCTCCGCTTGTTCCGTGAATTCACGAGCCCATATTCCGGTATCCAAAGCAAATTTATGCCAGAGTATCGTAGTTACAGTACTAAAGAACCCAGGATGCACCTTCCTCGGCCTCTTACCTCACATACAACAAAGACTGGCACGATCGCTCTCGAGCTCACAACAACGGTAGCGTGATGGGGGGAAAAAAGTAAAAGAATGATGCGCAGGGTCGTGTTCATGCGTGGCCTACACCACCCATCGGTGGCGGGGCTGGACCTGCCTCATACGCGTGGGGAGGCCCATTAGGGCCTCCTGGTGGCATCATCATAGGGTATGGAACAGCATGTTGTACTACAAAATAGTTTCAGTCACCGAGGTGATTGAGTTGGAATTAGGACAAACATTGTGGGCTCTGATGGTAGTATGGGTGTGCGTGCATGGGGGTAGGGGTCGGTGGCATGGAAGGACGGGGACCTGCGCCATTTGGCGGAGGAGGGTACGTGCCAGGTGGTGGTGGCATGTATTGTGGCGCTAGAGCAAAAAACAGTCAATGATAAGCTCGTACTACAGTGTATGACATAGTAAAACGTACGCGGCATTTGTGGCATTTGTGACGCAGCATACATAGCTGGTCGATAGGTTGGTTATCACTCAGCAATAGATGGACAACTACTCACGCTGTGCGTTCGGTGGTATGGCAGGGGGGTAAGGCATTGGCTGCATGAAAGGTGCCGATACGAAAGCGCCAGGTGGCGGGGGAGCCATACCAGGCATCATAGGCTAAGACCAGAGGTTGGCTCCCATGATGGGGTTAAGGACTATGGTTTTCTTACCTGTCCATGGTAGTAAGGAACATAAATAACACGCTGTTCGCCCCCCTCTTCGTACGGGTGATGGGTAACGGGTGGTGGTCCGGGTGGCGCCATGTGGGCCGGCTGCTGAGGCGGTTGATGAGGCAGGGGAGGGAACATGTTTGCGTATCGTTTGCCACTATACGGCCACATCGCGGCTAAAACAAAGTAAGAATAATGTACAAGGGCGTATGAGTTGTGTCGCACTGATATTGCTAGCTTCCGCAACCTTGTTGTGTTTGAAAGGATTGAAGTCGTCCTTGACATGGATCGTAACCTTCTTGACGACTTTCGTGCCAAAGAATGGATTGGGAATAGGAGCCTACAGCCACGTTAGCAACGCACGATCATTGAGTCGGCGACCTTACCGATTCAGCTGGCTTGACGTGCGGCGATGCTGAGGCAGAAGCAGAGGTCGTGCTGGGAATAGGTGAAGTAGGACCCTATATAGAGCAGACGAGATACTTCAACGTCAGTATTACCAATTAGGGATAAATAGTGCATTCGCCATTACAGGGGTGAAGGCACTTGCTTTTGGATTCGGCCGGAAGGACGATGCATTTGCGTTTAACCGGTTTGTCGAGGTGGGCGAGGTTGGTACAGTGGTAGTTGATGAGCTTCCATTTGTTTGTGGGCTGGGTGACTTCGCCTTAATACCTTTGTAAGGAGGTATGGGTTGAATGTACATGTTGATCGTTGTCTTGCCGCTCGTTTTGCCAGGCTCCGTTGGTTTGGGAGCTACTTTGGAGGTGGAAGCTGACGAAGTCGGCGCGGATGGCTTTGTTGAGGCAGCAATAACCGAGATAGGTTTCCGCGCCCCATCAGGCGCAACCTTGGCAGAAACAGGTATTTGCGGCACGCGCGAAGCACTCGGAGATGGGTTGAGTGATCCTACAGCACCGATGGTCCGCGCCGTTGACGAGGTTGCGTCCTGAGTAGCTTTTTCACGAATCTGCCGCTGCTTTTCTTCGTCCTTGGCCAGAATGGATACCAGATCGTCAGGAATGGGCTTGTTAAGCTGAACGATGTCGGGTAAATTATAGGCAATAATCGAAGAGAAGGTGAATCACCGACCTTGAATGTCTGGGAGAACTTGAGTAGCTCGGCTTTGCGCTTGTCCATCTCACTTTTGACTAGGGCCTGCTTCTTTTGGGTCAAGCGCTGCCGTTCATTCGTTACGAAGTCACGGAACGCTGGGAGAGGATCTGCTGGCGGCTGTAAAAGCACCGATAGATGCAGTGGTGATAGGTGAGTGGATACATTCGATGTTCCATGCTCTAGGAGTTCATGCATCACATACCTTGTTCACCGAAGACGTCGAGGGCGCTGGAGAGGTCGATTTTGCAGTCGGAGGCACTTCTTTCGGAGCGACCGCTGTTCCGTCGGGGCCATTGACAGAAACCCTGGGGATATCGGTTTTTGGCGGTGGGCTGTTGATGGATGGAACTCCAGCGGAACCAGGCTGCTGCTGTTGCTGCAGTTGTTGTTTGCGTGCGCCAGGAGGGATATATGCATTTGAACCACGAACAACCGCACCATACCTGTATTGCGCCGTAAGGATGTGTAAGCAAGATGAAAATAGAAAAGAGTACTTGTCTTCCTCGTTAACACCACTGTCATCAAGATTCAGATTCCTCTCCTCGGCTATATGTGGATTGTTGGCGGCACTCTACCAAATTTTGTGAGCATGCCTTTGAATATACAGCAGAGTACTGGCGGACATACCCCCATGATTTCACTAGCAATGCGCTGCGCCTTTCGTTCCTTCTCTTTGAAGTCTGCCGCAGACCTATCAAGCTTGGTCGTGTAGACCTCCTCATCAAACGATGTTGTGACACCAAACATCTGTTCGTTGACGGCAAACTGGTCCCACGAAGTGTTATTGACGCCAGGTCCGAATGTAATTTCATCTCCGACCCCTTCGTGATGGGCTGTAGGTGCACCAGGTGACGCTGGTGAGTCTGAGGACTGCCACGCCTGTAGCTCGCGCTCTCGCGCCACCTTTCCCTTGCTGATATCAGAATCCGTCCGAAAAGCTATCACGTAAAAATGCCACATCAGTACCAATATCAAGGTTAGAACAAGGAGTGTAGGAAAAACGCAAAGCGAATCAATCTCGGAGCAATTATGTCGAGTGATTTTGGGTTTAACGACTCACCGTCTCCATTAGGCAGTTTAGCATCGGCTGGTCCGGACTGCCAATTCTCGATGTTGGCGGAAGCGATGAAGAAAGAGTCTTTAAGAGGAGTGCCTGGTTTCGAGACCTCCTTGACGTCCTTCAGAGTCGCACCAGTCGTGTCGCCCTCTGGAGTGGTGGAAGAAACGACACCCTCGTAACGCTGACCGGTTTTTGTCGACAAGGTGACAGTGGTGCCCTGGTGTGGAACGGAAGATGTAGGCTCGTGACATGGGACGCAATCGGATATGTAGAACGCACAGTCAAACCAGCTAGGGTCTGGAGGACACGATCTTGGGGCGCATCTTGAGAACGAGTGCCGTTGGCGTGGGCAGGTAATGGGGGGAAATTCCCCTGAGGAGGAGCGGAAGGGCCACTGGGAAGGCGGGAAGTGGTGTTGGCTGGAGAGAATGTGGGGGAAGCTCTTGCACCTGACCATGCTGGACGGCTAGATCGGGGTGAGAGTAGAGGCGATGAGGGAAGACATATGTAGGGACGATGTGGTGTAGACATACCGGGTGGGGTCTGCCATGCCCTTCCTGGTCTGCTTCGAACGAGAAGTGGTGGCCATTGTGATGATATGGAAAGTAAAGAAAAATCAAGGAGAGAAGATATGAAGGAAAAGAGCAAAAGACAGCAAAAGTGACGAGAGATAGCAAGCACGACGCGACTAAGACCGCTTGGAGAAGAATCAAGGCGTGCAAGAGGTGGACTCGCGGTTTTGGCCTGGAAGGGGAAGAAAAGAAATAAACCCTTGCAAGCTGGCGAGGAGAAAATGAAGGGAAACAATTTTATGTTTCGTGCAGGCGTTCTACTGGGGAGTCAAGTAGAAAAGTCGTTCACTAACGAAGGCCTCGAAGCCCAATACGACTCCAAGTCATCCCCCCCGCGGGAACAAGACACCGCTCCCACTCAAGGACCCCAAGGACCACTCCCCCTCCCTCCACTGCGTCCTCAACGAGCCCGACGACGGCGAGCACATTGCACGCATCCAACCACCCAGTCTGCCCATCGCATATGTCCACCCCGATCGTTCCTTCTCACCGTCGTCGGGACAAAACCGCGCCACCACGGAGTTTGAATGCGGTCACAGGGGTCCTAGCGCGTGTTTCTGCCCGTTGCGCTCTCCAACCTGACAACAACATTGGATTTGTGCCTTTCTAGAACACCCATCGCACATCATTGACTTGATTCTAGACGTTGGTGTCTCTACCTACAAAGCCCACTCCCGCCTTGAGTTTATCAGCCTAGGCAGCGAGAGAGAATGGTATTACTCGCTATTTGAAGAAACTTTTAACAAAGTGATTCACTGAGGCACGACACGCTATCCAGACTCGCAGTGAATGCTTCGCGAAGGTGTCTCGGTTCTAAGGACCTCCAAACACCACCGGATGACCACCCGGAATCGGTTCAATAACCGTAGTTGGCAGTATGGGATTTGGGTGGCATAAACCGCACACGGCCACCTCGCAAGCGGGTTCCCCTTGACCCTCGTTTGTTTCCAGGTGCAGCTTTGACCCCTGAGATTCCAACTGGGGTGGCCAAACGCCCCTGACAAGCGCCAAGGTTGCTCAGCAACATATTCCGGCGGAACGTGCCCTGGAGAGCATCAAACCGGTGTGTGGCTAATCCAAGGAGGCTTCCCCGCAGGCGACGGTCCCGGCAAGGACCGGTATGTGGTGAGCTGCGACCCGCGAGGCCTTTGCCATCCACAGGACTAGCATCAGCACATCCTGTCCGGGGTACTGCAGACTACGGGTCCAATGCTTCCATTTATCATACTCCAGATCTGAATCAATCTCCGTGCTGTGTACTCAAACATGCACTGCATGCCGGGCGGTAACAATCCTGCCTCTTGAGATTCAGTATTACGCTGATTTATTCTCCATTCTCGAAGTAGCTAGACAGGCCCCTCGGGGCATCCCTCGGAGTTCTTCAATCAGGCGGGTGTGCAGCGCGTTCCTCAGTTCAGACTGGCAACTATGGTCTCGGAGCGGAGAGAGCAGGAACAGGAACAGGCTCTTGATTTGCCATGTTATTAATACATGCATGCATGCGATTCACATCACATGCATTTCGGTAAGTATATGCCAGGTCCGGATCCATGTCACGTCCGATGACATTCTCTCAGGCTACTAAGCTGGAGACTTAAAAGGCTTGGTAGGACCTCGGCATACGTCCCTCATCCTTCTCCGCTGTCATGTCCCATCCAACAGTTCGCCTGCGTGATATTTCCTCCCGGCCACGATACATGACTTATTGGGAGAGGGTCAAGTACACTAAAATTCATTTGTTTACCGAAATGGTCGCTGAAATGGTACCATATTCCTGATATCCTCTCTCAGATGCAACTGACGAGTCTGCGTATAGATTGGTGTATTTTTATACGTCTACGCGGGTTAGCCGAGTTTCCTCGTTCCGAAGAGCGTATCGCCCCTAACAATCAGTTATGCCCAGGTGTCGGAGCCACAGCTGCTTTCATTGTCGGGGATCTCACACTTCAACCAATCGGCTGTCAGTTCACGTCTCGATGGTGTTGATATTGATCCTGACCTTGACATTTAGCTTTGTTCACTGTGGGCTTTGCGTATTCCATCGGAATCGTGCTTGCCATCACGATCTGTGGCGCGGCTTCTGCTTGTCACATTAATCCTAGTGTCACCATTTCATTCGTCGTCTTCAAAGGTTTTCCTATTCGAAAAGCTGTCATGTATGTTTTCTTTTCGCCATGGTGTTCTACATCAGGTAATATTAACATTAAACCTAGGTACATATTAGCACAGATATTTGGCGCTTATTTAGCGTGCCTTCTCATATATGTGCAGTGGAAAGACCTGATCGTGGTATGTTCTTTCTCCATCGGCTTTACAGAGAGGAAGATTTAGCCTCCCCAAGGTGGCAGAAGGTGTTCTCGTTAAGAAAGGCCTCTATGACACGTTGATGTTCACTCCTGATGGCCCGGGAGGTATATTTGCGCTCTATGTATTGCCAGGGACGAACCTACACCGAGTTCTCCTTAACGAGTTTGTGACGGTGAGCATTTCATACTCTTTCCTCCGCGGTCGCTTTGACAATGCTATGCAAAGGACGTTATTCTTGGCCTTGCCATATGCGCTTGCCTTGATCCAACCAACCACATGATACCACCAGCATCGGCCCCCTGGGTCATTGGATTCACATAGTACGAACCTTTTTTAAGTATACTTGCCTGCTTATCGTCTGACCCCATACACAAGTGGCATGGCCATATGGGGATATGCCCCAACTGCAGGTTCGTACCTTGTCTGCCATTCTCAGAAAACCAGCTTATCGATCATCAAAACCATGGCTTCCAGTTGCCACAAATACAGCGCGTGACGTCGGCGCACGCATGATGGCAATGACAATCTGGGGTCGCCAAGCTGCAGGCGGCCCATACTCTGCGATCGCCGCACTCACGAACATCCCAGCCACGCTCTTCGCGTTCTTCCTTTACGAGACTTTCCTCGGCTCTTCCTCCAGAAGTGCGTACTTTGAGTTCTCACCTAGAGGTGCAAGTGAGAAGCTCATGTGAATCCCTGCTGGTTCGATAGCCTTAACCCCACAGCATACTGCATTCCTCGGGGCACACAAGATGTACTACGAGGAAAATGGTCTTGTCCCACCGGGCTATCTCTCGGCGCTTGGACCACACGAAGATACGCCCTCTTCGAGATCGTTCGACGAGAAGCCCATCCATACGATGGCGGAAGTTGCAGCCAGGAACGTCTAGTCGTTAGTTTCAAAGACGATGGAAAGCCGATGGCTCCCGTATGGAAATAGAAATAGGGAAATTTTATTTCTCATTGGGAATGGTAACTGGTATGAAATGCGAATGACCTCGGCGCTGGACCACACGAATTTCATCATCCGCTATGTATAGTACATTTCTTGTTTCAGGTACCTGGTCGTCGAAAGTACGTTGTATCATTGGTCAGAAGTGCGCTAGACAGGGAAGTTCAAAGACTAAATGACACTACAACTTTGGCCGCTCAGAGGGTTGTTCACTGGAGACCCGGACAACCCTATACGATCTGCATTGTAGTTTCCACAGGCTCGGCGATAGAAGATGGACTTACAGTTTCCCAGTGTTCTTTCCGGAAAATAGCATCGGTAGTGCCGTTGGGGCGTTCTCCAGCCCCTCGACGATATGGAACTTTCGTTTGATCGTGCCGTCAGCGAGCCCGGTGGCTAGATCAGCGATTGCTCTGGGAAACTGCGAAGCGTAGTCAAAACTATGCAAGGTGAGTCGCACAAGTTGAGTTGCGGATAAGAAGAAACGCACACAATAAAGCCTTGAATCTTGGCTCGCTGAGCGATGATGTCCAAGTAGTTTTGAAAGCCACGAGGCGTTGGTGAATCTGAACGAGGAATAAATGCACCCTTCAAAGGAAGTTATGACCAACCTACTGTAGGCAGAGATGGCTCCTGGAACAACACAGTCAGCAAACCCAAATTTTACACATGGAAACTGCACGAACCGCACAACGCTACCCTCGCACCCTTGTTCAAATGCTTCAACGCCAGATCCAAGATCTCTCCACCGACGTTGTCAAAGAAGACGTCGAGGTACCCGACGAAGTTCTTGAAGTCCTGCTTGAACGTGCTACGCTTATAGTTCAAAGCCACGTCAACGCCTAGCTCGTTCTCAAGCCAGGCGCATTTATCGTCCGTCCCGGCAAGCGCCACAACTTTCGCACCGGCACGTTTTCCGAGCTGACAGACGAGGGATCCGACTGCGCCTGCAGCACCAGACACCAGGAGAGTCTCGCCAGCCTTGAGTTCTCCGACGTCATAGAGACCCTGCGGCATCATGGTGGATCACTACCTAAACGAACGATACTCGCCGCGCCACTCACGAAGTAGGCAGTCATGCCTGACATTAATGAATCAAGTTAAATAAAACATGTCATTATTCAATGACGGGCCTTACTTACCTGTCAAGCCAAGGGTGTTCAAAAAGTCTAGTGGAGTGGTGCCTGGAAGAGGACTTGAACATATCAATCAAAACGTTTGCAGTAGAATCCTCGGGATTCACGTTATCTTTTTCAGCGCTTCGTCCTTGAAAACGACAAATTCTGTCCAGCCTGAACGGCGGACGCATCCAAATCAGGAATCGGGAATAGCAAGGAAACGATACGCCATACGTACCGAGTGAGCCGTATACCACGTCTCCTCTGGTAAAAACACTTCCTTCCCCGGCCTCCACGACGATACCCAGGCCGCCCGCGCGCATCACCTCGCCGATCTGAACAGGAGCGATGTAGCTACGCATGTCCTTCAGC
>JBBPMW010000204.1:0-24884 GCA_038090535.1 Tylopilus alboater | reverse complement strand
AGGGCAAGATGTGACTGTTTTGGTCTCCTTCCGATTGTTTGTTTTCTCTTTTCCCCTCACCTTTGTGACAACGCCACCATTGCGTGTCAGCTTCGCCACCTCTTCCCGTCGTTTCCCGGTCCCCGTCGCCCTTACCTCCTCCTCACTCTCCCTGCCTAGCACCAACCTGGGGCTGGACCGAGATTTAGACCTTGGTCTAGGCTTCATACCCGACTTGACGGGTGTCAGCGATCCTGCGCCCGTCGGCCTCCGAGGCGGCACTGACGCCTCTGACGACTCGTCGGCATCCGAGCGCGAACCTAAACCAGAACCGATAGTCATTTTGGCTGCTCGTCGTTGTGGTTCGTTCATCTCCGCGGACGCTTGCTTCTCCACCTCATCGTCGGTTTGGGCAGTCTGGACATCTGGTCTACGCTGGACGGGACGAGGCTTGGGTTCCGGAGGATGTGCTGGTTGGAGAGAATCTTCGGCCTCTGCATCCTCGGTTGGCCGTGTTTGTTGCCTTCCAATATCGCGATTCCATTTTCCTTTGTCCCTATCTTTTTCGTTCCCATCTCTCGACCTCCCTTCCGAGTTACGCACAACGACCTCGACCCCCCTTGCGGTCGAAAAGAGGCCCACAGACGACGGCCTCGACACACTTGCACGTGAACCTACTGAAGTCGTCCGTGCACGTTGTTTGCCTTTCGCCAGGGTACGTCGCTCGCCATCCATGTCGTCGCCGTCATCTGCGGGAAGCTCGATCACATGATCGACAAAAGCTCCCGTCGACGTCGACCCACGCCTCACCCTTGCGGCCGGCGGTGTCTTCTTCACTGACCCAGCCCGCGAATGTGGTCGCGCTCGTGACTCAGCCAATACGTCGCCCTCTATCATGGACATCCCATCCGCTGTCGTGGCTTTCTCAAAAGCCTCGTGTGACGTCGAGAGGCCAATTGCACCCCCGCCGTCGCGCGCACGAGCGCGATATTCCGCATCGCGTGTTTCCTCTTGCTCCACGTCAATAGTGCCGATACCGCGACCACCTGGTACAGCGCCCCCGCTCAAGCGCTGGGTAGCGCCAGATTGGGAAGAGGGGGCTGTAGGAAAAATGGGAACGTAAAACAAAATGAGCGAGTAAAGAGAAGATGAAAGTGACGAACAAGACGTACGTCCGTCCTGTCGTGTCATCAAGATTGTGCCAAAATCGACACCCGGGGGATACACGATGTAGCGCTCGAGTCCGACCGTGAGTGCGCTGGCATGTGTGAATAGGACAATAGGAGGGCAATGAGAGACACTCACCGCCACTCCACGAAACAATCTTCTAACCATGTGTGGTTGACGACTGGGATAGACCACGAGAGGGCGCGGGTAGTCTTGGGTGACGGTTGGCTACAAGGGAATTCAGTTAATTCACGTAAGCGGCGATAGCGAACTACACTCACAAACCCGCTACGAGGACCTTGTTCGATTGACTCATGCTTGGCGTAAACTTGGCGCCAACGAGTGTGATGAGACGTTTGAGATAGTCGCGTGCTGCACCAGTGTAATTGGTGACCGAAATCTCCTAAAAAGGGTTAGTTAGGACCGGAGGGGAATGCGACGGTGCTCGAACTATCACGAACGCAATCAATGAGATCGGGGATGCCCCCTCTTGGAGTGGGATACCAAAGCAGCGAGTCGAGGGGTGAGTGGAACGCACCACTAGACTCGACGCTAAACAGCCAGCTAAGTGTCCCAATGAGAAGGGATGCACGTGCTGCCTAAGCAAGCTGAAAATGAGAGTAATGCATAATCGCCAGAAGGGCATACCTTGAAATACGACTTGCCACTCCGCCATCGCGTGACGAGCACATCAGCTTCGTCGACTGCCTTTTCTTCCACATCCTCGTGTGCATCCTCAGAGATGGGCACGATGACACCACCGGCGCGTTGGATACGAGCTTCAATCGCGCTTCGCGAGCCGCCTGCTAATTCTAACGAGGTAGAGAGGAGAATGCGACGGCCGGCCCAAACGTGGACGTGTTCCCCAGCGTTTTTGCCGTCTCCTGCATCCGCGTCCGTATCTGCGGCGGGTTTTCGTCTCCGTCTGCCCTCTGCGGCGAGTGGATCGTCGTCGAGATTGAGGGTCATACCAGGGCGCAATGCTGGTGGGTCTGGCCAAGCGTAGGGTGTTTCTGGGATGCGACGACCGAGACGGACGGCGTCGTCGAACCAGTGCGGGGTGAGGATGCACATGTGGGTTTGAGGCGCGAAGTGAAGTGCGGTGTTATACTGAATGACAAGATGAGAGGAGCGCGGCGTGTGGAGGGGGGGTGGGGTACCTTGTCACTGCCTGTACGGAGGGCAAAGAGATGTGTAACATCACGCGTGAGACCGACACGCCATTGACCGCCGAGAGCGGTGATGCCTGCTGAAAGCACTTCCAAGTCGGCCGCAGAAAGCTAGCATAAACGTGAAGACGCGTAAATAAAAAGACACGAAGGAGACGCACGTCTGTAGCACAAGCGACGACGCCTGAAAAGATCATGGCTGGATCTGGAGAGTAATACTGTTCGCTAGGTTGAGAGATAGGACGTGTCAATCGCACACCACGGGAAAAAGAAGAGAGGTACGCACGGTTGTCGTTTTCCCATGACGACGCTGCGATCGACCCAGCGGTCGGTGACAAGCTTGACCGCGGGGTCGCTGGTGGCATTGTTGTGTGCGTGAGAGGCGGCTGGGGCGACGAGATGAGTGTAGGGTGGATGTGGGGCTGCGCCGTTGAGGTCGAGGACGGCGGCGAGCTCATTCCTACGTGTCGGGGACAGCGACGGGGAGAGCGAATAAGACACTCCATCAAAGACGGCCATCTCGACGATCTCGTCGACGCACTAATACGGTAGCAATTCAATCGCGTCGCAGAACAGACGTGACGAGTCACAATGAGGTCACGCGGTAACGCACGTTCAAACCCTAACCCTAATCCTGTCGTGACCGGACCGCGGACCGGCACTGCAACGGTGATTTGGCCTGTACGTACTGCCAGTGATGGTGAGAAAAGGCACTGCCACACGCCGATTGACCCAATTACAAACTGAAGTCACCCTCCTTCCCAGCGGTCGTTTCCGCGGAAAGGAGCATGGGCCGAACTTGAAAACCTTGTCCAGTGAGTGCCATGGACTCGAAACTTCCGATCACTAGTATTGGACTATTGGCTTGCTCCATCATTGAAAATTTTTAACGTGGGATTCCGAGTCAGCGCTCAACCAGCACAGGAACTTGGGAAATGCACAGCTGCTTACCCAGAGATCAGCGCCTAGCGAAGCGTCCCAGGTTTATTAGCTAGGTTGTCCCGTACCGCTTGGATGATTTCGGTTTCTTCTCCCGCTGGCCGGTTGTAGTCGTTCACTGGGATCCAAGCCCCAAGCGGTCGAGCTTGAGTAAGGCATGTCGTTCACCGCATCCGAGGTAGCTGGACTACAAACATCCAAGGTGGGTCTTCTGCTGAGATATCTGCGTTCTCCCTCACCTTTCTTCCCGTCTTTCGGATGTGTACTGACCCGGCGTAACGGTTTTGACAGTATTTCAATGGTATGTCCTTTTGCAAGTGATCTACTTTTTTTCTTCCTCTTGGCATCGTGCTCATAATCTTCATAATACTTAGTCGCTGGCATGGCTATTCTGGTGAGGTGGGTCTGCCAAATGGATGGATATCTATCTGACGCAACCGCATTTCTGGCAGATTTACGATTACGTGATTACGCTTGAGGACGAAGTATGTTGGTGCAATCGAGTCGTCATCAATCCGTTGATCCTTCGTTAGGCACGATGGGTGTGGGGCCACAGCTGGAACGCAACACGATTCATCTTTACGGTATCGAGGTATCTGCCATTCGTTGGTACAGGGATGACTGCGTATGGTGAGCGTGCCATGATGATACCATATAGATATTTGCTGAAGACCTTTTGTTGGAAGGCGCCTTGCGCTCAACCTCACAGGTATGTCCGACGTTTGCTTATTATTGGGTGCCTAGTGAACTGTGATAAAACTCCTATGCCCTGATAGCCCTGTCCACCGAGTTTGGAAGAGAACAGTGGGTCTCTGATGTCTCAGTGGCGCTTTAATTGACACCTTTTTCGGCAGTCATTCACATACTTGGTATTATCGCTGCAGAAGGTCCGTTTCCTGGCTTTCGTCCGCGAGTAACATATGAATGTCGTTTTGTCACCCAGTGCTTCTGGTTTTGCGCACGTACGCTTTCTGGCAAGGTGATAAACGGGTGTTATATGGCCTTCTTGCATTCAGTGGCGTGAGTCGTCTTCCTTTCATTGTTTCGTGTGGGTTCGCTCCAGCAGGCAATGACAAAGGTTTAGGTTGCGATCGCTGCGGCCACCGCGATCAATGTCATGCCAACCCAGCTGCTCCCTGAAGGTAGGGCCCAAACCAGGTCGCTGCGGTTCTCTCGACTCATCTGCCTGGTGCAAGGATATATACCCCCGAATTGCCTTTTGATTACTTCTCGAAATAGTACTTTCGTATATTTGGTCTTGTTGATCTTTGAAATAGGTGAGTAGCTCATCATGTCCGTTGATCATATTGCGTATGATTTTTTTTTTGCAAAGTGATGTTGTGTTTGACGGCATATAAACAGTTTCGTGCTTATCGAAAGGTGAGGACAAACATCTTGCGCACGGTCTATCGAGATGGCATGTTCTACATGTTCTGCATCATACGTAAGATAAATATCCACGTCAATATGCCTCCGGCTTACCTGCAAGGACAGTCATCACATTTGCGAATGTCATTGTTGACGGTATATTTCCCGTAAGAACTTTTCTTCTAGGACACACATCAAGAAAATGCTAACAAAGATGGTTGTTCTCAGTTTCAATTCAGCGACCTCTTGGACATGTGAGTGACGTTACGTTCAAGTTCTCAATGTATTTTGCCCTACCGAAGCTCTGATAACGCTTGTTTCATTTGCAGACCCCAGGTTGTGCTCCACAGCGTGCTTGCATCACGCATCATGTTCAACCTACGCAAGAGCTCCTACCATGCACAGAACGGGAGGACGACGGATTTCGCCACGCTCAGCGATATAGCATACATTACACCCTTAGACTCACAGTTCGCCGAATCCGAGTCGTCAGGGTCACCGGATGTCCTGCCGGATGTGGCGAGTATCTATGTCGATGTGTGAGTTGGCAAGGTTCGAACCCAGTTGGGACTCTAGTGTATCGAGGGTACTATAGTCAGGTACTACAAGTACTAGTACGTGCGCGTGATCTGTGATCAATGACTCGGATGCCAACAGGACGCTGATGTCAAGTATAAACGCCTGAACTTTTAATGGCAGAAAGTTCTGTGATCCATCCGCCCTGTGTAGGAAGTATAATAGGACTTTCATAGGTAAAAATCAAGTAAGGTTCAGTCACGCATTCAAGTACATGTCCGGAGATTCACATAGGACTAGTTAAGTAGGACGAAAAGGGAATCGACTCTGGAGCCTCTAGGTCCTATAACCTGCCTCGTTCAGGCATCGATACCCTGATGAGAAAGGTATGTCCGGCTTAGTTGTAATGCTTCACGATGATACCTCCAATGACCTCCTCTTCGGTATTATTCCCCGATCCCTTTTTGAGCGCCACACGCCCATACGAAATTGTCCTATTCTTCCTCCACGCCTCCGCAAGTGGTGCTTCCTCGTCGGGACATCGTCGCTCGATGCCGGCGCGCTGTAACACCGGACTGTGTGCGAGGGGCAAAAGTGGCACGTCGTTGTCGGCCATGGAAAAGTAGAACGCGCCGAGTCTGTCGCAGGCACTTTGATCCTGAGGTGGTTGGACGACGCGGTGGATAGTGGGCTTGTAGAATCCGCCAGTGAAAAACTCCATCATGTCCCCAGTGTTGATGACCTTTCATTTTACAGTGAGCAATTGTCATGAAACCAGGGGAGGATGAAGAGGGCGGACCAGCGCATTCTCAATGTGGCGGACCCAACGCCATTTTCCGTCTGGAGAAAGGATCTGCAGACCACCCACGGGTTGGCTCCAGAGAATGGTCACAGTGCCGATGTCTGGGATGATGCACTCTGTAGAGTGGTTGTTTGTGCTGCGAGTAGACATACCTGTGTGGCCCTTTAGCCAGACATTCTTTGATCTTTCTTCTTCCTCTTCTGTGCGCTTGTAGCTGATGAAACAATGTCAAAATAGGATGGGACAAACATGAACGTAGAGGCGTACTATTTCATGAACCTGACTACAACCAGTCGATGAATCGTGGAAGTGAGTGCCAGAGGAGGGTACATACTTGATGTTTCGCCCTGTTTCTCGAAAATGTGTTTCTCCACCAAGGTTTCTTCGGGTAGCTCAAGACTCAGTGCGATAAGCCTAAGAGATTATGTTGCTACCGATCTATTCCGACGGGATGGTTATCATTTACCTGAGGATGGGATGTAAAATATTAAAATGGTTGTGGCGAGCGAACGCATCAAGCTCGGGTAAGAAAGGGCGAAGTGCTTGGGGATGAGGACGTTTGGTGACGTCGCGATGGACTTGCACTGCATCAGCCAACGTCGCTGATATCATGCAAGATGGATTACGCACCCACATAGTGCTCGATCTGGTCTAGGACATTGTTTTCTGTATCCACTTTCTACTTCGGCAGCGTCGTTAGCTGAAGGGACAGATTGGGCAAGGGAATCTACTTGCCCAGTACCGACGCGTCTTATACCCAGCATAGTAACCGACTTTCTCACTGTCGTGTGTGTAGATCTTCATTTCTTCGGGAGGCACGGCCGTAAACGGCACATCTGCAATGTCGAAAATCCGATCACGCTGATCCGCGAGGTGAGTGATTGATTGGAAGGAATGGGGATGGTGAAAGATACCTGAGCTTGGGTATAGCCGTGGTTGATCGCATAAACGAAGCCGTTGGTGCGAAGGGCATCGCGAAGTTGTGGAGCGAGTTCGGCGCGTCCCTCGGGAGTGTGGACTTTGGAGAGGTCGATGATCGCGAGATCAGCGAAATCCACTGGCTAGACCCGTCAGACAGGAGGGGAGCAACATAAATCGGAACGTACGATCCAGCTGCGTCGGGGGCGGTGCGAAGTAACGAGGACATTCGGGCAAGGAGACGCAGGGCATGATGATGAGGGTGGACGGACGAAGAGGTAACGCTGGACAGAGATAAGACGAGAGGACGGCTTTTCGGAGCCACGGTCATGCCTTTTGAAGTGCACAATTGCGGGTAACATGACCTGCGTGTGAGGGCGAACCTATGTGTCCTGAGATAAGAGATAAATGTAGACGTATATCTGAACCAGCGTACCAGATACTCCGTGTGGGTCTGCTGGGAATAGCATGGCGATCGCACGGCTGCGCAGGTGAGGCATCAAACAACAGCCTGGAGCCTATTCATGACCAACGCCACGTTTTGGGGAGACTTGCTTATGAATGAAACGATCAGTGTAACTCGAACCACAAGTTCTAAGCGGCGGCCAAGGTCAACTTACTCAGCCTGAACAATGGGGACTGGATCGTGGAAGTGGTACTTACTTAGCACTGTTATTCTGTAGTACCGTAACCACTGTGGATAAATTTCGCTAGTGTGGACAGAGTGGCGGCTAATAAACAAGCCAAACAGACACGATGCCAGCCTCCTCGTCGACATCGTCGGTCACGACCGCGACACATCCTCCATCGACGACGACAGCAACAGCCACACCGAGGGCCACCATGACAAGACAGTCTCGCAGCGCCCCACCGCACCCTTCGTCGCCCAGCCCACAGCACGGCTCGAAGCTGCCCAAGTTCCTGCAGAAGCAGGGTCGCGAGAAGAACAAGTCCCTGACGGATTCTGCAGCGACAGACAGTTCGACGAGCATCGCGAGTTCGAGCTCGTCCGCCCACACATCGCCCACGTCCTCTGGGGTGTCAAGCCACGCCAGCGCACGGAAGAGTCGATCTGGGAGTGGGAATGCCCACGAGGAGCGGTCGACGGGCACGACGACGACTGACGGCGACGGCGAGCACGAGGACGACGTCGAGGAGATGCCCGTGATCGTCGAGAGCTCAGACTCGCCACGGACCCGCACCCGGCCGCTCAGCGCCATTTCCGACATCCGACCGACCGTATCAATGTACACCTCCTCCTCATCAACGCGCATATCCGATTTGCCCACTCGTCTCTCCGGCTGGTTTTCCCACACGTTCAGCTCGTCCTCGACCGACCTCACTCTCCCCTCCATCCTCTCCCACTCTCACATGTCTTCCCCAAAGACAAAGTCAAATCCCCTCCTCACCGCTGCCAAACACGGCAAGGGCCATCTCGACCGCGCCATGCGCTTCCTCCTCGACAGTGACTCCACCCCCGACAAGTGCACAGATCCCATCTGGCTCCTCGGCGTGCAGCATCCTGGCTACGAACCACCACCCCCATCCACCCCCGCCCGCCGTCCCTCTGTAGAATCTCGCCGTCCACCCTCATTTCGCTCAAACTCATCTTCCTCCGCCACCGTCTCCGAACTCTCACAGTCCCAGCCACCATCAAGCAAGAACCCCGCCGCCAACTGGCCCCCCGTGTTTTACGCCGATTTCACCTCCCGAATATGGCTCACCTATCGCAACCAGTTCCCCCCAATCAGAGACTCGAATCTATCATCGCTTGATGCCGATTTGGCCTCTGGCGCACAGGCCGCCACTTCCTCCAGTCCACGGCCAAGAAAGTGGAACTGGCCAGGCACCGGCGAAAAGGGGTGGACGAGCGATGCCGGCTGGGGCTGTATGTTGCGCACTGGCCAATCGTTACTCGCCAATGCCCTTCTTCATCTCCACCTGGGGCGAGGTAAGCATATTTTTCTCGTTCCTACTCCCCTGCGCTCATTTACGCCACGTCTCAGAATGGCGTCGGCCCCCGTACCCTGTTCGCACAAACGACTTTGCCACATATGTCCAGATCATAACGTGGTTTCTGGATTCCCCATTACCCCAAGCTCCATTTAGCGTCCACCGCATGGCCCTTGCTGGAAAAGACCTCGGAAAAGACGTCGGTCAGTGGTTTGGCCCCAGCACAGCCGCTGGCGCAATCAAGTAAGAGCCCTATCTCGTCGTCACCTCGTCTGGAACAAGCTCACCGTCCGCCACAGAGCTCTTGTACATGCCTTCCCCGAAGCAGGTCTCGGGGTAGCTGTGGCCGCAGACGGTGTGGTGTACCAGTCTGATGTATATGCCGCTTCCAATGTTCATGTTGGTTCTCCACGCCGGCACGCGAGATCCTCATGGGGTGAACGGGGTGTTCTTGTGCTGATCGGCATCCGTCTGGGTATCGACGGCGTCAATCCTATTTATTACGAATCCATCAAAGTAAGTCATTTGGCGTTCGACCCACCCATGATAATGAATCTTCTTGCAGGCGTTGTACACGTTTCCCCAGTCCGTCGGCATCGCGGGAGGCCGTCCCTCTTCTTCATATTACTTTATGGGCTCTCAAGCCGATAATCTCTTTTATCTTGATCCTCACCATGCACGTCCGGCGGTTCCGCTCCGTCCCGCACCGCCTTCATCTACGTATGACTATCTTACCGTTCGTAGTCGCGAAAGTACACCTGATAACGCATCCGACCGGCGCGCAGCGACGCGTTCGCCTGGCGCACACTCCTCATCCTCCCACCATCATCGTGCACCCACATCTCCTTCGTCCGTGAGGACTGGCTCATCGACATTCTCATACCACGCACCCCTCTCACCATCCCCTCTCCAACACCAACTCTCCACAGCATCAAGCGTGTCATCCTCCTCGGCGTCATCACAGCATCCATCACGCTGGCAAAATGCAAGCATGCCTGCGTCCCCATCCCCCCATTTCAACGGTTCTGACCTGGATCCCCGCGACCTCGGAGTTGAGGAAGAGGACTTGGACGCGATGGCCGAGCACTACGTCACGCAGTATAGTGCCATGGAGCTACGGACCTTTCACTGCGATCGTATTCGCAAGATGCCGCTCGGTGGCCTTGATCCCAGTATGCTCCTCGGGTTCCTATGTAAGGAAGAAAAGGATTGGATCGACTTGAGACGACGCATCAACGAGGTCTGTATTGTACCTTTTTCGTGTTATTGGTAGTCTGATCGGTGTTTGCAATCGTTAGCTCAACGCAAAGTACAAGACGATATTTACCATCCAAGACGAGCCTCCCTCGTGGCCGTCTGACTCGGATGAATTCATGGGCCTCGAGTCCATTTCTGACCCTGACGACATCGAGGAAATGGACCCCGAAGAGGAAGACAGTATCGAGGTGGTCGACGGTGAGGGCGCAGAAGGACATCCTGTCCGTACGCGTGATGCCGAAGACCAATTCTTTGACACGCGTTCCACGTCCATCTCTCCCGTGTGTAGCAGTGTCAAGGGCGGTACCAAAGGTTCTGAGGCCGACACGGAGGAGGACCCTATAGGCCCTATCACCCCTGGACCAAACTCGACGTTTGAGGTCGATAAACACGAGGATGGCACCAAGGGTCTTTCCAGGAACGAGGACTTTGAAGAGATCAATGGACATGAGGAAGAGGACGATGAAGAGTGGGTGGACCCCTCGATGCCCACACCTCTCGCACAGTCGATCGAACGTCCGTACGCCCCACCGATGGCCAAAGTCAGGTCGACGGGGTCGACGGGGAGCACAGGCAGCAGGAAAGGCAAGAAAGGCAGGAAACCGAAAAAGGCGAGCGTGCCGACGGTCGGCACGCCCTCGCCTCCTATGAAGCCTGAGGCGCACTTCCCGTTCCCGCGGTCCCTCGAAGAGAGTTTCCACGAACGCTCGTACCAGGCAGGGAATTACGAGAAACGGATGAACAATGCACGCGCGCGGGACGGCGGACGTACGGAGAGTGGGGGTGTCAAGGCCGTGCTGACGGACGATGTCCGTTGAAGGTGGATAGAGTGCGGATTGGTGAATGAGACTGCTATTCTGCATTGGCCTCTTTCTCTTTTCTCTTTCTCCTTTTCTCTTCTTTTTCTTCAGTTATGGTGGCCCATTTGCCCGTTGTTCTTTCTCGACTGTCCAGGCCCATTTCTTACTCTTATCAGTCTGCCTGTGCCGAGCTCTTAATGGATGTGTATTCACGTTGTTCGGGCTAATCCCGTACGTCTTGTTTGGATCGATTGTAAGCCTACTATGTAACGATGTTCGTTTTACTTTTCTCGCCACGTAGAGATACCCTTCATCCGTTTGCATTTCCTCTCCGTGGTGATGTGTGGTGAGTTCGAGGAGGCGCGTGGCCCAGATATCGATCCATGATTTTGCTGTACCAGCGACTCACACCCACCATTTATCGATCATCAACAAAATGATGGCTTCCAGTAGCGACAAACCGGCCTACGTCTACAAACTCGTCTCCCACACCTCTCAGGTCCCGTTGGACCGCACCGCCCTCCCTGACACTCTCCCCGTCTCCGAGATCGATCAGAGCTCGGGGTTCATCCACCTCTCGACAGCACTCCAAATCCCCGGGACTCTCGTCCACTTTTTCAAATCCGACCCCTGGGTCTTCGTGCTGCGTCTCCCGTACGACCTACTCGACCGACTGGATCAGATCAAGTGGGAAAGTCCCGAAAGAGACGTATGTGGACCGCGCCCCGGCGAGGGATTGTTTCCGCATCTGTATAATGGGCTCAAGCTGGGACGGGAAGAGATCGAGAGCGTGCGGGTGTTGGAGAGGGGAATGGATGGATGGGAGGAGGCGATCGAGCGGGATGGGGAGTTTAAGGCCTGGATGGTGTACTGAGCCGACCGTTGCGAGTGCATCCGCGTCGGCCCGTCGACTTTGGTGAAGACTGGAGGGGTTGGTTAGCCTTGGTTTCTTCTCTCGTCGTGTCTTGTTCTGACGTTGGTGATAGGAAAGTTCCATCGTTTCAATTCGTTTCCGTTTGATCTGTCTCGCTCACCCGTATGTGTGGGCCTTCATACCATATTCAATTGTTAGCGATGAATCTGATCTTTCATGCTGCATATGGCTTGGAGAACACATTAATGCCCCGAGGTTGACTGATCCTAAACAGGAATGACTCGGACCGAACGTCGATGAGTACCATTTGGAAAACAGACGGCTCGAGATTATGTTCCGTTGTCTTGCATGCTTGCTGCCGCAAGTACTGCCTAAGATTGTCCTGCCGTTGTCATCACCCAGTCATGTCACGGTACACTCATTCGTATACATGCGGTCTCGCGTTCCAACAATCTTATAATAATATTTCTACCCAAAGGCCCTCCAAAGTGTTCCTCAGGAACTTTTTGTAAATCTGGTCTCGATGGTTATATTCCACGCTCCACGTCGGCGATGCGAGCGTGTGCCAGTGGATCCGTTCGCTCGAGTTCGCTCGTCGCATCTTTACTGCTCAGCCTACCATTGAACGCGATCGACGTGGGATGATCAACGGGCTGGGTCGTGGAAGCGTACTGGAATGCCCTGCCTTTCGCAACACGAATGATGATCAACAGTTGTACGGTGCCCTGTGTTGTCCCACGTCACTTCACTGAACAACAGCAACCCTGGTCAAACGGGGTGGTGAAACTCAGGGCTCACCTGAACGTGGCTGATCGACAAAAGCACGAGGTTAGAGATGTTGGAGTGGAGAGCAAAGGAAATGATGAATATGATGCCGAGAGCAGAGTAGAGCGCAGCGGATTCGACGACCATGATGGCGGCGGTATCGTATGGGCGGACGTGAGCCCTCCCAAGGGTATCTCGCATTTGCATCCGGATCGAAAAGAGACGACCCGCAACGAGGAGAGTGTAGGTGATGGTGAGTCCCACTTGGAGGCAGAGATATGCGAGTTGAGAGTTGATGTTGTAAAAGATGGCACCGCTAGATTCGGCGAGGACAAGGATGCTCATGGCTAGTGATTGACAGAATCAGTCCCGCGCATCTGCGGACGGAAATGGAGACGGAGACGCACCGACCATGGCTGCAAAGAGTATAGACAGGGGTACGACGACATGTCTTTGCCAGCCCCAAAGGACGAAGCAACGGTGGAGCTGATATGTGGAGATAAGAACCAGAGCCGAAAGCATTGAAATAGAACGAACTAGGAAAGCTTGCATGAACCATTCCATGATGTAGTAACTTGGATATGCGACTTCAATGGCAATGTCTGCCGCGACAACGTAAAAGACCCACCAAGTCAATGCCGTCACGTTTATCCGATAGTTCAGCTCGTCGAGGATCAACGAAGCGGGCCCACCAGGTGCATCCCGTAGGTCTATCCAAATCATCTCCGTATACCGGGCATTTCCCGCGAACCCAATGGTTGCGAGGACAAAAGTGATCCACACGTAACCAAGGAGCATCCACCGGTTATGAGCGATCTGACCAGCGTAGCGTGGTCTCCGGGTCAGAGCGACCGTTGCCTGAATGGTCAAGAGGAAGAATATGCCTGGTAGTGGCGTTTGGTTCTGCATGGGGAAGCAACAGATGAATGCGGGCACTCACCGTACGACACTGCAGAGAGCATCATACCATCGAGACGTGATCTCTCGAGCCATAGGTCCGTGTCGGGAGTATACAAAGACATGCCCCGTGAAATAGCTGTGTTGGATTTAGACACAATAAAAAGGGCGTCGCCTTGTGCACACGTCTAAAACATCTTATTTGGGGCTTATTTGGCTTCCATCGTGTTTCAGAGTGACTCAGGAGTCAGCGCTTCAGCACGAAAGCCACTACCAAGCGTAGTTGCATTTTCTAATGTCTTGGAGTGTAAATTGAACATAGTTTGGGATTTGACAAGTAGAATAAGCTGCCATAAGCCTAACTTCGATGCGTGTAAAGTTACTTGATGCTACGCAGATGAGTTCATTTTCAGTAGCGTCGTCCCTTGTATGGCGAAGGGAGCTTGGCATTTCTTGGGTACGTTTCAGCCTAATCAGGTAGGAGACAAGCTGAGTGGGTGATTTCGTCGATCCTGATTCCTAGGGGCCCACATTGTAGCTCCAGAAATGATGCGAGTGAGATGGGATCATGCAATACGAGAAACCACGCTAAACGCACGTGCGATGTCGTATGCCAGTGGTCCCACTGGCAAGACATGCACATGTGTCACCAGGTGTTTTTGTTTAACCGAGCGGCCCCGCCAAATCACCAGGGAGTGGTTACATAATCCTACGACCACTGGCACAACTCGTCGTCTGGGTAGCGGACATGAAGGCTTCAAGTGATGAAGGAATGTCTCTCCACGGTGAATGAGCAGACGGGTAGGTGTGCAGCCTCACCAACGACCAACGATGATTGGCAATCTGTCAATGGGATGAATACCATGAACGTTACCGCGACGGGGCTCCGCACGGCTTTCTTAAGCTCAATGGGAGAATCAAGACGACGTGATGAGAAGTCGAGTTGCCCACCTCTAGCTCATAAACCTAATATAAACTACCCGGGGTAGTCGAACAGTTGGCCTTGTAGTCTAGAGGTACGATACTTGCTTTGGGCAATGTCGCGAAATGCAAGTGGCCTGGGTTCGATTCCCAGCAAGGCCCTCCCTCTATTTTTGTCTATTCCGATAACTTATCCTTTTTTAAGTCCGTTTTGGGTGCATTCGAAGATGGGCCCGGTGACCGTGTGTATAAACGGTTGCCCGTACGCCCTACTGCCTCTCATTGACCATTGCGTCCAATTGACTCCATCGCTCCCCAGGCTCTCGGATCTTATATAATCGCATGGATAATGTCCGCCTTCCCATCGTTAAGGGTCCATGCGGACGGGTCAGAGCTGCCTGACTTTCATTGATTCCATCCTTAATTGAGGTATAGAAGCATCACCGTCTTGCACCACACAAATGCGCTGCTTTCGGAGAGGTTCCTCCGGTTCCATGGTTCCATCGGTCCTACTGCGGACGTGATTAGAGGTAGCCAAGCCTCCAGGCTGCCCTCTCGATGCAAATGGTGTGACGGTAAGGCAAATGCCATCGGACACCGGGCTTCGGGACAAACGTGCTGTGGGTCCCCGGTATCAAATGGAGGAAGGGCGTGCCAGAGCACGTAGGCCAAGCCACATGGACGCGAGTGCATGAGGAGGGTAAGTGCTTTGTGGGGTGGCAGGTGATTCAGAGGTGGGTTATTCCCCATACCTTTTCGAGGGCTTCACGATTGAGAAGCCCATGCACTTGTGTTGGAAAAATAGGCAGGTATTTGGGCAGGTACTCGTGCAACGTAATAACCTGCAAGAAATGAAGCCGAACTTGAAAGCGCAGGCAGTGTCGATGTTTGCTTGGCGCTCCTTGGGAGTGAATAAAAGGGGTTACAGTGGGTTGGTCACACAAAAAGGTGCGTGATCACTTATTGGAATTAGTATACGTACGAGAGGTATCGCTTTCTATGAAAGATGTGAAAGATATCAGTTAATATTACCCTCAGTGAATAATTATAATTGAGATTCTACGCCGCCGCATGACAGCGGTGACCACCTGATCAGTAGAATTACTGCATTCGCTCTAAAACTAGTGACGCTGCGGCCACGGTGCGCTCCGATCCTATATATACCCCTCTCCCACCTTCGTTCTCCTTCCCCATTGACATCCACCATGCCCTCTGTCTTCACCCACGAATTCGATACCCTCGCCTACAAGGGCAAAGTCTCCTTCGACACTGGTATTTTCATCAATGGTCAATTTATCGATGGCTCTGATCGTACAACTATCGAGTAAGAATATCGAGAGCCCTGTTTTATCTGCTGACATCCGACAATCTATCTCTACAGCGTTATCAACCCGAGTGAGTATGATGCCTTTGTTAAGATACCTCCCTTTGATCAACCATGGCCATCAGCGAATGGAAAGGTGATCACTACCGTTTCCGAAGCCACCGCCAAGGACGTCGACGCTGCCGTTGATGCCGCCCAAAAGGCGTTCGATACCGTCTGGGGTTTGAATGCCCCGGGTACTCAACGCAGCATCCTCCTCGGAAAGCTAGCAAGGTTGTTGGGGGAGCACGCAGATGAGCTTGCTGCTCTTGAGGCACTCGATAACGGTGCAGTCACCTTGCATGCATATACATCAATTTTAGCGCATTAAATCAGAGAACATATTTTAGGCAAAACATTCAGCTGGGCTAGAAATGTCGATGTAGCCGCCTCTATCGACTGTATTCGTTACTACGCTGGTTGGGCAGACAAGATCAGCGGCCAAGTGCAAGAGGTATATAAGCTGCTAACCGACGCTCCTTTTAAAGGCGCGTTCTCATCGCACTCTCACAGACATCTGAAGATAAACTCACGTATTCTCGTCACGAGCCTATCGGTGTTGTCGGTCAAATCATCCCATGGAACTTCCCTCGTGAGTAGGGTATTGTGTCTTCATATCATGAACTGACGTTGACCTTGTGTAGTGCTCATGTTGGCCTGGAAAATCGGCCCCGCCCTGGCAACGGGAAACACCATCATTCTTAAGCCCTCTGAGTTCACTCCCCTAACCGCAATTCGCATATGCCACCTCATCAACGAAGCTGGTTTCCCTCCTGGTGTCGTCAACATTCTGTCCGGCTACGGCAACACTGTCGGCCATGCCATCTCTCATCACATGAGAATCGAGAAAGTAGCTTTCACTGGTTCGACTCTTGTCGGTCGCAAGATCTTGGAAGCATCCTCCAAGAGCAACCTGAAGAACGTGACCTTGGAACTGGGTGGAAAGAGCCCCAATATCATCTTTGACGATGCGGATTTGGAGCAGGCCGTGAACTGGGCCGCATTTGGTATCTTGTTAGTCTTCCCTGCTTAAAGTCAAATGAAGTGGAGCACTGACGTCATCCGCAGCTGGAACCACGGTCAGACGTGCTGCGCTGGATCGCGTATCTTTGTCCAAGAAGGCATCTACGACGAGTTCCTCAAGCGTTTCACCGAGAAGGCTCGGTCACTCAAGGTCGGGGACCCCTTCAACCCCGAGAACTTCCAGGGTCCTCAAGTCTCTGAGATTCAATTCAATGTCAGTCATCTCGACGCACACTTCGCATTTCACTTCCTATATCTCACGCATGGATTCCACAGCGTATCATGGGTTACATCAAATCCGGCAAGGACGCTGGTGCCAAGGTTGAGGTCGGTGGTGAACGCCATGGCACCGAAGGCTACTTTATCCGTCCCACCATCTTCACCAACACTTCCCCTGACATGAAGATCGTCCAAGAAGAAATCTTTGGTCCTGTCGGTGTTGTTATCAAATTCACGGACGAGGACGACGTGATCCGACAGGCCAACGACACCCAATATGGTCTCGCTGCAGCCGTGTTCACGCAAAACTTGAACCGGGCAATCAACACCGCGCACAAACTCAAGGCGGGTACGGCGTGGGTCAACTGTGTGAACCAGTTGAATTCGAACGTGCCATTTGGTGGGTTTAAGCAAAGCGGTATCGGGAGGGAATTGGGCGAATATGCGCTGCACAAGTGCGTCTTTTCTCCATTCCGCGTGTGTCGGTGCACTGAGACGTCACACTAGTTACACCGCTGTCAAGGCCGTGCACATTAACCTCGGCATAAAGATGTAAAACATGGAAGGGAAAGGAAAGTAAGAAGGAAATCATGCTCATCATGTGTATTATTCTTTCTCCACCACTTTGAACCACTCGTGGTATTTACCTGTCTTTTATCTTATTCTTGTTTTCTGGTTGCAACGATGCAAATGTGTCATCGACCGATCCACCATCCATTCGGATTCGTCGTACACAAAACCTTGCACATAGAGAGAAAAAGCTTCCAACTTCGAATGCTCCCCACTGGCACAAACATTTTCGAGATCGGTCCGAAACGCACGGTACAGCGTCTATGACGGCCCAAATGGTTTGTAGTTAGTACTATGATATGTATCCCAACCAGATTTGACACACCAACATCGCTCGACGCTCCATCAAGTTGTTGGGATGACGGGAAAGGTATGAAAGACTAACATATTACCTATGAGCGTTCCGATGAGCTATGAGAAAGTTACAGAAGAATTTCCGGCACAGTATACGCATCACCTGGGCTGCCAGGGTCCTATTCAAAGCACTTCAAAGAATAGTATAGCGATTGGCTACGCAGGAGTGGACTGGACTTTAAGACAAGGTAAAGGATATCCACTACAGCCATCGCGTTCCTCGACGCCAATGGTGGGGGACATCATCGTAATATCTTCAGGTGGCGGTAACGTCGCGGAGACCACTGGAGACAACCGTTGTTCTGCTGCTCACACGGCTTCTCCTTTGAAGACTTACAGGTTTTGGGACATTTGGAACATGTGCGACAATCCTTGATGGGAAGATAATCCTGTAGCGTGGAGAAGTGGAGTCTCAATGATTCAGTGTGATCATAGTATTCTCATCGAATATGCTGGGTCACCTGATTCTGTGGCGGAAACGACAAAGACCAGCAGTTCCTTCTCCGCCTTTGGTCCTACAAGCTGTTAGAATCGTCTTGCCTTCTCCAAACTAAGAAGACTGACATGAATCCCACGCCCAAGGGATGGATCTTCCACTTCTTGAAGGCACCGACTTCGGGACGTTCAAAGTAAACATTGCCGTCCTCCTTCTCATCGACCCATCGCCCGTCGATCGACAAGTTGTATTTATCACCCTCGTTGACGTTGTCAAGTGTAAACTACAACGTTCAGAAAGTAGAATGGATGCAATAAAGGGATCGTACGATTGGTCGAGGATCGACATCACCGGGAAGAATGTCAACTGTGTCTGACTTATCTTGGAGAGGCCCGATGTAAAATGTTTCGGTCTCCGTCGGGAGGCTAATGATGTATCTTCCAGACGGAAGAATAGAAGGCATATTGGCACGAAGCAACTATGTTCCAAACTGGAAGGATGAAGGGGGTGGATATCCTTGGAAACAAAGAGAAGACTGGGCGTACGCGTCAATATTTATACGGTGTACGGTCGGACCTCGTTACCTAGCCCCACCACTCAGGAAGCTATTCCTCCTAATTGCGATCTTTCGCCCAAGCACCTGGGTGCCGCGTACCCCCGTACCTCCGTTTTTTATCAGCCGATACGTTCCAGGACGAGAGTCACGAGCCTGGCTGTCGTACGATTACTGGACTATCGTCAGGTTGGTTGATTCCGTTCGTCAGAAGCGTTTCCCGTTTCTGAGTTGGTCTAGTCGTCAGCAACACTGACCTTCAACTCAACAAGCCGACCATTGCAAACCACGACACTGACCGTCTTCATTCCAGTTCTGCCAGTAAAAACTTTCTCGGTGCCCTCGTCTGATCCTGGTAGACGACTTGGCAGGATACCTGCCACGAGCTTTAGGGGCTCGTCTGCCTCGAAGCCACCCTGATAAGTTGAGCTGCGGACAGAAAATAATAGCAGTTCCCCGAGGGCCGATGAGGTATTTTGACCGTACCTCATACCTCACGGTGTGTAACTGTGTAAGTGCTTTGATGTCGGAACTGGACTCGCGGAGAGTGCGCGAGCATCGCAATTGCTTCCATTTACTGGTGCTTGGGACTACGAATGTTCCACACTGTATTGTCCAATCAAATAACCAGACGACCTAATCTGTAATTCATGGTTTGCATTTTTGGCTGCATTCTCGGTACTACTACCAGATTCAAAATGTTTTGGTCTTTGCTTCGGACGGCCTCAGGATCTTTCGAAGACCACGGCAGTTGAACGTGGTGTGCATATAATTCTAGAACGGCTGGTTCGAAGATTATTTAGGGGGAAGGAGTTGTCAGATGCATCTCGGATGGTGGCCGATCTGTCGTAAGAAAGCAGACCGACGAACGTCGTGCCAAAACCCAAAAGTGACAAAAGCGTGGTGAAAGTGCCACCGTAGGTCACGTGCGCATGTACGTTTTGGCTAGCTGTGCGGTGTACACACTGCATGCATACTTCCGAACCCTGTAGCAACCAGTACATAGCATGCCCAGGCACAAAATCACTATGTAACGTTCTGTCGACTACAAAGCGGTGCAGTATGCTAACGTTTTTTTTCAGATGCAGCTTTTGTCTTTGTCTGTAGAACGTGGACTAACAAATTTGATCTAGGGGTGTGAACAATAATTACCATACAGAACGATGAAAGTTGGGCGTTAACGAACATTCAACGAGCCTGAACACCGCATTGTGCAGTGAATCCGAGTCTGACGGGTGCGCTTGATCATCTAGGAACTGATACAGAACCTATTTTCAGCGGAAGAACGTGGAGGTCGCCTGCATGGATAGAATGTTATCTGGGACTGCATACACTGGTGTCAATAAATAGAAGGGACTTAAAATCGGACGACTATCCCCCCCCCACTCCGCCCAGCCTCCCCAAGATGTTCGCCAGCACAGTTTTGTACCTCCAGCAAATTGCATTTTGCCAAGGTTAGTTATACCTTGTATACCTTTAGTCGTCAGTGGCGCTCAATGTATCGTCGATCCGATCAGTTGCAGCTGCTGTCGCATTGCTTTATGATTATCGTAAGTTTGGGATGTCACCTGCTTATAATATTTGTACCTGATCGATGTATTTGTCGGTCGTTTTAGTGCTCGCTTTAGGGAGTGAGGTGGGATTTAGCTGTTCCTCAGATGTAGACAAAATACTGATACGTTAGTCAGGTTGACCTCGTTTGGGTGGGTAAAGTTCTCGCATTACCCTTCCTTCGACTGACGTCAGTGCAAAGACTAGAACATGGAATCTGGTCACGTTACTGTACGCGATTGTGCGATACCTGAGTTTTTTCCTCGTATTGTGCGTCTGTAAATCTCTTGAGGGACTTGCTAAAGTTAACTAGATTACAGGGATAATATCTTGTGTAAGGAATATTGCACCATCCACTTCTTTGAAGTACTAACGAATGTAGACATGGGTAACGAGGTTTGGAGTCCGAATGTGAGTTGTTCCGCATCCGTACAATTCTGGCACATCTAATTGAATCCGACTTGCAGGAGTAAGAAGCTCCCCAGTACAGCCTGAAGACGGATCTAACTCATGTTCTTTTTTTTTGTTCAGATGTGTGGCTGCCTCATTTAATCTGTAATCCAGCAAGACTAACAAATGGTGGTTGATTATCAGGTCTTGCATGGTACCAAATCCGTATGTGGGGTCCTTACGTCTTTCGAATTGCAATGGATAGTACGCTGTTCGACGTTTGTTTCCTCTGTTGGCCCTATTGTTTGACACCGTGTTCATAGTAATCATGATGAAAAGAGTACATGCTTTGAGCCAGCGTCCAAGCGGCTTTTTGAGCTCACCCAGATGGGTCCTAGCAACCATGGTGACCGCCTTCATCGCGAAAAATGCCTCATCCATTACCTTGTTGCTACTGGCTATAGGCCCGGGTAGTCATCTTAAATGTAAGTGCTGCTCACGGAAACCGGCCGCAGTTGCTTACAACAAGTTTGTGCTTAGCCTCTGAACATGATATTTCAGGCACACACATATGCGGCACCAAAATGTCGAGATCAACCGTCTTGATGTCCGCGCAATTCCCCACACTTGCTTTCGAGGTCTTGCTGTTTGGTCTCGCGTTCAGTTATTTCGTCGCTGATGTTTGGGAGTTTTGGCGTTCCCGAGAAACCACTGGCAGCACGTGGAAGTTAGGCGACCTTGTGCAAATCTTGGTACGGGACAGCACGATTTATTTCGCAATGTAAGTCTACTTTGATAGTTGGTCGCTCGACGAATCTGATATACGGTCTCAGTAATGTCGCGGCAACCGCCCTGGACTTCGGAAGCTTTCGTGCTCGGGGGCCGGTGAGTAATGATTTCAAAAGCTTCCATGCCGAAGCTCACGTGTACACATCAAACCCACAATCTAGACTGTCTACATAGCTATATCAATTGCACTGCAGAGCTTCCTTCCATTTTGTTTTGCCCCTCGGCTGGTCATCAACGTGAAGGAATACGAAAATAGGGTGCATATAAGTGAATTCGGTGGAGAGCTCAGCGACGTGGTCCTCAATGAGGAGTATCTGCACAATGTATAAAGCAGATGGACGGTTTTGCGTGAATAGTCGGTTGCGTAACTTTCGAGTATGACTTCAGAATTTTAGGGTATAGAATCTTGTTGCATTCATCCTCATCTGCCAAAACATATCGGAGTCAGATGGCTAATACCAAGCAGGTCGCAAGATTTTGCACTCGGCAGACGCAGGTGATGGGATCTAGCCTCTCCGGGGCTGATTATTTTTTTCCTGGCCTCGGAATGGACTACAAAAGTTTCTGCCATCAAACTTCGGACGTTTATTCCGCCGTGTCTCAGCACAGGGTTGTCCACGGCTGGCAGCCGCGGCATGCCTGGTCGGGTGATTCGGGGGTTTGGGTTGATGGAAATCTGAATGGTTCTTGGGCTGGCAGGCTGAATACATAATTGCTCAAGGCTTGGCAGGCGCCCCGGGTCACGCGATTGGCTGGGCTTAAGTGGAGACGGAGTCATGATTCATCTGAATCACCATACGCCTCATCAGTCGGTGTTTACTGGGCAAATTACTGTTTCTGTATATCAAACGTCAGATTCTCCTCCGAATCTGCGTGCGCCCTCAAAACCATGCCCGACGGCCAACAAAAAGATCATAGATCACCCAGGCCGCAGCTTCAAGTCAGGATATGGTCAGAGGATGCTGAACCAATTACTGTTCATCCCGCGACCTCTGATTCTTTAAACAACACCTCGGCTGAAGCTGCGGATCAAGAAAAAAATATTCAACCAAGTGCCTTCAATGGTGAAAAAAAGACCACAGGAACGTTTCCTACCAGGTCAATATCATTTTGGCGCTCCGAAGACCTTCCGCCTACGTTACAGTGGATACCTGCAAATTGGCGTTGGCCAAAGTGGAAACCAGTTTTACGGAGTGCCCTGGCTGCTTGGATTAGTCTCTTATTGTTTCTAATCCCGACGACAATGGATGTGATGGGACAGGTGAGTTTTTTTTCTGTTATTGTTTTCCTTTCCCCAGATCTGAGGACTCCGGAACTTCCAGGCAGCTTTCCTGATCATCATCGGTAAACTGTTAAATTTTGGTCTGTTCAGATGCATCTGATGAGCTGATGAACGCATAGCGTCATTTCTTTCTCCTCCCAGTGAACCATTCATTATCGTGCTCCAGCGGGAGCTTGGAATTCTAACATTCGCAGCGTCTGGTTGGGCGTTAGTAGTTCCACAACACCTTTACATGTGACTTAACAACTAAGTTTTTCACAGCTGGTCTTGCCTAGGCATCAAGATGGCAGACATGGCGCGTCATAATAAGGCCCCGACTGCGTCTCTCGCAAAGATCATCACTGGGGAGTACGTCGAACCAGCCGTAAGTGACTTTGTAGGTCGTCAGAGTTTGCGGCTCATGTGAAATTTTAGCCCACCGTCATAATGGCTGTATTCCTCTTCTCGGGAAGCTTCTTTTTCTTGTATATCAAATCACGCATGGTCCCCGGACCACTCACCTTCACATATCTTTTCAGCTGTATGTTATGTATGGGTGAGACAATCGTTAGCCGATCGACTGGCATTAGCTAACAGACGGCGGTTTAGACATGTCACTGACGATAGCTGCTTTGTATCCATTCCCGTACTACAAGGTCCGCCTGCCAGTTGCGTACTGATACACAATTGACACGTTTGCAGATTGGACAAACTATTGTTCTGCCGCTGATTTTCCATTCAGCCGTTGCTCTGATTCTATCCCTTTGCCTATTCCCGACTTCTGGTTCAGCCACATTCACCACGCGTCTACAAGGTGTATTGTCATCCCTTGTCCGCGCGACTAGGGAGCACCACCAGCGTCTGCAGCAAGATGTTACTGCTTCCGACTTTTCTCCATCCCCAATCCTTGCAGCTGTCAGCAAGGCAGAACGTGCACTTGCTGCGCTTTCATCTGCCGCCCACCTGCAAAAGTTCGACATTATTTACTCCCGTTTTGCGCCTACGGATCACGCTCAACTTCATTCTTTAGCAAGAGGACTCATTGTGAAGGCAAGCGGCATGAGTGTATATTATACACTAATCGACCCAACAAGAGAGAGATTCCCCATCACCCCTGTTCCGTCAATCCCTGTGACACCTGCATTCACTTCCCCATCTCCTTCCCGGCCGCCATCCCCAAGCCACGACGACCATGGATCCTTGGATGGCGGAACAAAGAGGCACCCATACCACCGACATCACTCCGCGCCACCACAGGTGCATCATCACACGGCAACCCACCCTCGCAAACGACGACATTTGCCGCTCAGGCAGACCCATTCCCATCACTCCACTCACTCTCACAGTTCGCTTCTTCATTTCGCATTATCTCGCGCTACAAGAACGGAGTCGGCTGTAGGGGTTTTTGAATGTCTCAATTACCTCAACCTTGAAGCAACACGCATGTACCACCCAGATTCGGAAGAGCACGTTGCGAGGGCCAACGAGCTACTGAGCAACAGCTGTCAGGACTTGCTTAGAAGTTGTGAGCATGGACTCCAGGGCACATGCGACTGGCTGGGTTCTGTCCGGGCCAATCTCTTCAATTTCTGGGTGAGCCGAGAGGAGAAGAAACAAATTCGCATGGACAGGATCAAGAAATTCGAAGACCTCCATCGGGAGTTGTCACTGAACCTGGAGGAGTTTACGAACAAAAAAAGGTTTTTCTTGCGTTTAAATAAACCCTCAAAGGAATCCAATATCGCTAACGTTAACGATTATGACTCGTAAGGTTCACAGTCCTCGATCCTTACCGAGCCATGTTCACTTGTGCTGAAGACACGTTGGCGGAACGCGAAATCCCATCTCATAGGCACCTGTTTCACTGCTATGTCTATCAATATCATTTAATGCGGTTTGCTGCGAGCATCCAAGAGGTGGTATGTGAACGTATTACTATATTCGCCTTTGAAGAGGGTAAATCTATGTTATTAGCTCAGCGAGATAATCCGACTGGAAACTGAGAGAGAAGCGCCGAGAGTATGGTTCCCAAGGGTCCATTGGTCGAGGT
>JBBPMW010000203.1:0-24950 GCA_038090535.1 Tylopilus alboater | reverse complement strand
TGACTAAGCCCAATCCTGACTACTCCTAATCCTGACTAACAATTCTGACTAATTAAAAAAGTAGAAAAGGTGTAGTCAAAAGTGTAGCAAAGTGTAGTAAAAGTGTAATAAAAGTGTACCAAAAGTGTACCAAAAGTGAAAAGATATAAGTGGACTACAAAGTGTACCAAAAGGATACCAAAAGTGTATCAAAAAGTGTAGTAAAAGTGCTACAAAGTGTACCAAAAGTGTAGTAAAAAATGCTGTCACATACTATGAAAACACTATGAACTATGCAAATACTATGAAACACTATGAATTATGAAAAACACTGTGAAACACTATGAGTTATGAAAAACACTATGAAACACTATGAACTATGAAAACACTATGAAACACTATGAAACACTATGAGAGTGCTATCATAGTACTATCCACATGGACCCTCGCTATGAGTACTATGACACTGTCCAGTACTGTCCAGTTACATCGGATTTTGCTGATGGATATGGAATGCACGGAGGACTTGAGCATACCAGAAAGGGTGTGCCTCATCCCTCGAGAATGTCATTACCACGTCACCGTGGGTGGCTCGTATTGTATCATGCTCCCGGTGGATGTCGTAGGTAGTGTAGTTAATGCGTAAGATCTTCGACTCCACAATGGCATCGAAGTTCATAAGACGTACATCATTGCGTTCTTCTGAAGTGAATGTCCGCTCGTCACCATCGTAATCCAGATCAAGCAGCCTTGACAGTAAATGGTCTTTAAGGTTCTGCATGAAGTCCGGCTTACTGCCATTACCATCGTTCATTAGAATACATAATCAGACTGCAACGGACAATGATACCTTCAGTGCAGGGTCACCCTGGTGCTCCAGAAGAAAGCAGGGTAGGCTGAAGGTGTTGTCACGTCTCCGTGTGTTGGCCATAGAGTGGTGTAACTGCGGACAGGGATCAATCTCCTCAATTTCCTCCATTGTCAGGTTATCCAGGTCGAGCTGTCGCCTGAGAAGGGTTTGTCGCCTCTCCAGCTTTGCAAACTGTTTCTCGACTGCTTTCTTGTTAGTACTGCGGTAAAATTGCTTGATCAGCCTGTGCGCTTGTTCGCCCTTATGAAATTGCCATCTGAATCTTCATATGACGAACTGAATATGATGAACACTTACTACTTCGGTCGTGTATGAGTCAGTCGTCCTGAACATCTTAATCGTCCTCTCATAGTCCCCCAATGCATGGAACTTGTACGTGTGAATGTTGAATGTCTTCGGTAATGATCCCGTTCTTGCAGGCTTTGTCCGGCGGCCAGATTGAAAGTCAGCAGCCTCCCTTCTCTGCCTTCGAGCCGATTCTCGAGGTATTTCCTTGGTTTCAAAGGCAGGGCAAGTAACACGCTGAAACCTTCGCACTTGCATGCCGAGTCGACGCAGAGCCTGACGGAGTAAAGCTAGAGTGTCGTCCGTATGAAGCCTCAGTTTTGCTAATGCATGCCATTCGGCCAGACAGAACAGGAGGGTTTGAACAATGTTATCGTGGATGGGTGGCAGTAACCCTTCAAATACAGGCATGGCACACTGTGCACATTACGCAGGTTATCATTGGCCCAATGATATGGATAGAATGAACATTACCTGGAGGACATCCTCGAAGTACCACGCCGGGCGCTGACTAGTATCGGTAACATTGCCCAGGAAGCGGCGGATGGCATCTAGCCCGAAAGGTGGAACAGCAGAAAACCTAGTATTACACGCATGTCAACTTGGTCATCATAACTGAGCCCCCATTGCAGGTACCTTTTATTGAGGATATCTGCACAAGCTGGGTCAACCGCATGGATAATTCTGATCAAGTGTTGGAGAATTGACTTCAATACACCCAACTCGAACTCGTGCAATAAATCGACCACCAGCGTAGGAAAAAGGTCAAATCCAAGATGTGATAGACGCTCGGTGAAGGCATTCTAAGCAGAAAGCCAAGCCGATAAGGTCAGAATGCAATACAGATTTGTGCCACTTACCACGGTTGGGACAAGCGACTCGGGCTTCAACATGTGTTCAACATACATGCTCTTCAACGCCCTGCCGAGCACGTAGATGGCCCGCCTGGCATTCAAAACCTTGTGCTGGAAATGAATACGCACATGCGTCAGTCTGGCCGAGAGGTCGCTCAGAAATCCCAAGCGGTGGAAGCTGGACTTTGGAATCAAACATCGTGGACACAGGCAGATGCCTTTGTCTCGGATGGTCGCAAGTAGGACCCTGCAATTCATGTCAGCGTGCACAACTACATACGATGATGTAGACTTACTTCTCAGGGTAGTCGGCCGAGTACGTGAATATTCGTGGGTACACCTGCCTGGTAACACCATCAAAGCATCTGATTACTATACCATTCTTGTATGCCTCCACAAACTCGTCATCTAGTAAAATCCTCCATATAGCGTGCATCAATTCACGTTTGCAGTGGGCCAACATCTCGACATTGTTCTTTTTGTTTGACAGTTCAGATATGAAACCGTGTATTGACTCGGGAAGCTAAAATACTTGTGAGATTCCAGGGCACAGGCATAGCTCGTTTGACACGTACACGGGGAATGAATGCGATTGGATGACAAGCTCCTCCCGCCAGCACAGTACGAGCATATTTGGACAAATTCCCGAAGTAAAGGTAGATCGGCCATGCAGATGCTTGACCGAACTCGGCGAGACGCGTAGAGTCTGACCACAGCATCATTCCTGCCACAACCCTCTCTAGTTTGCAACCGTCCGTCCTTCTTTGCTTCATAATCTCGTCCTGAGCTTTGTTCCATGCGTCCGAAGCGTAAAGTTCATCATACACAAGTTGTTCTTCGCCGGTGAGCGGCGACTTCCAAACCTATGAGAAAAGGGTGAAACACAATCATTGGGACGACATCCAGGATCCCTACCTTTCTAAAAGGGGTGAGATGAAACCACTGGGAGGAGGCTTCGGAAAACACGGCATGAATAACATCGAGAAACCGTCGGTGATAAAATCCTTCGACGGTGAAGGTCTTCCCATTGCCCGCCTGGTTTTGCTTCCTTGTGGGTATGACAAGGTTCACGCTTCTGCACTGCCATTTATCCTGGCCGAAGGGGTCGTCTGTGTTACGCGAGACGTACTTCTACGTCGAGTCGCTAACTTGCTGTCTCAAGGGAGGTACTCACGAAGAGACACTGCGTCCTTGATAGGCACTAGGGGAGCGAGAACTTAAGGGGAAGTTCCGGAGAGTGATTCAAGACGAAGACAGTACGCTGTGATTGCGTAGATCAAGAATAAGGAGTATAGTACATGCAGCTTGGTATATAAGGATTCCGTAGTAGCTATTAGATAAGCAGGAATCATATGGAATATGAGAGAAGGGTGACGCAAGCCCATAACATGCGGTGCTTGTAGGAGAGAGGCTGTCCATGGTTGCATACCAAGAAACAATCAAGAATAGGTTAAGAAAACCGCATCCTACTGGTGGTAAAGGAAGGTCAGAAGGGAGAACGGTTAGGATGTAAGCGGTATAAGAAGAACGGAGGAAAGAAAAGAATACACCCCGAGTATACGACTGTAACAGTCTGTGCGTATTGTCTTCTGGGCTGCATCCAGGCGGCGGGACTCGGTGTGAGCATCAAACCCTGACAGCTCCGCAATGTTGAAGTCTGGGGCTTGAAGGACATCGTGTACCAGTCGGGTCACCTCGCGATCTGACTTCTGACGGCTGCCAGTGAATACCCAAGTCATCAATCACCATATGGTCATGTTGGCCCATGGCCACGGCGGTTGGGTATCTGCTTGCTGGGGGACTGGTTGGGTCGAGGTGTGAGAGTTTGAGTTCGATAAATCATCTGAGGTGATGAAGGAGTCTGGGTCGTAAGTCGGTCGGTGCCGGTACTCGCGGGCAATTCCAAAGCGGTTGAATTGAGTGCGGAAAGAGTCGAACACATGCAGGAATACACGGCGGACAACAGATGGAGGTGCAGGAGGGGCATGTATGGACACGGGAGGCTCAGGTAGTTGGTCTCGATACCTCGCTGGCATTCTGCGGATCCGAGGCGCAAGGCGCTCGTGCGAGGATGAGGTCTGGGTGACATTGAGGTCATTAACAGAAGGGTCATGGCTGGGTGATGGGTGACTGCACTCGGGGGACAGGGAGACATGGTGGGCTGGTTGCTACGAATGGCAACCAGATTACATGGCATCCACGCGAAAAAGACAATTCCGATTACTTACCTCACTGTGGCTGGGCGATGGGCGATTGCGCTCAGGGGACGGCAAGACATGGTGGCCTGGCTGCTACGAATGGCGACCAGATTGTATAGTAACCGAAAGAATTATTGCTGAACACTCACCTCGCTCGAAGTCCTTGCCCGCTTTTCAGGGGGCTGCAAGGTGGTGGCTAACCTTGCAAGGCGGAGAGTATGGTCGGAGCGATAAGTCGCACATGATGATCGATGCTGGAGGAGTCCTCTCTGAGAACTGAATGAGCGCGGACAAATCCCTCCGCACTCGAACATAGTGGTTAGCAAAATAGGAAGAAAGGAGAGCAGGTACCGTGGTGAATGGGTAGGGGTCGGGAGCAAGCATGGCTTGCATGGGCTGTGAATGATTTATAACCTTGCGCCGTGCTCAAGGCTGTGCTAATTGACGTACATGCGCGATCTGCAACGAGGCCTGTGTCTGGATGATGGATGTTAGTTAGGGTTAGCCTCGTGTAATCAACAATAATCGGAGGTTCTGATGTGGCTAGCATTAGCGATCGGATGTTTGGATGATTGATCAAACCAATTTTGTGGTGGAGTAAACATGGAACACAAGGACACTACGTATGAATGAATTAGAAGAATGAAAAAAACGAAGGCAGGAGAAGCCCTACAGAAATAATGAAGCCGATGGCTGAAAAAAAGGAAGCAGGGGGAGGAATGCACAAGCGACGGATCATTCATGATATTCAAATGGAAATGCGTGGGGGAGAAGGGGGGGGCGGCCAAAGTGATCGAAAAACGTTTGTATGTAAAAGTGACAAGCTCGCGACATCACCTGGTATGTCTCAACGTCCTTTCGGTCATTCGCGACACCCACCGAGGTGGAAAATGCTGAGAACGAGGGGTGAGCATCGGGCCAAGCAGCGAGCAGCAAACACAAGTTGCACAGGACCCGCGCGTTGTCAGTGAAGGTGTCCATGAGGCCGAGGTCGCCTGGCTTCGTCGGCAGTGGCTCTGACCACATCACGAGCCCCACACTGCCTGGGAAAACGCAATTAAGGAGGGAAACCCTCTCGACGTGATGGTTGGCCCAGAGGTGGGGAGCCATCACCTGATCGAGCGCACGAAGTTCATATCGGAACCTGATCTCGTACATCTCCCACAAAATGGCCCGGATGAGGCGAGGTGGGGGGTTGAGCAAGGACACGATGGCGATGATTTTGTCGCGCCACTCAACGTTTTCCTTGGGGGCCCAGCACGATCCTTGAGTGACAGCAACGCCCTCCTCCCCAAATATTTCCAACGCAGCTAACTTGCGCTTCTTGGACAGAGTCTGTGCCTGCGCGTGCCCAGATGACGGTCCTGCGGCCAGAAGGTCCTCCTTTGGAGGCATGCTGTTGAGGAACTCCCTCCATGACTGTGGCGAAGGGAACTGCGGAAGGGGATTGTGGTCGAGGCGACTGATCCAAAGGTGACGAACTGCGAGCCAATTCGTCATGAACTGTTGCCGCCGTTCAGGGGTCTGACCTGTGATGAGGAGGGCAGGCTCGGGTACGCGATACCCGCGATCAACCATGCTCGAGTTGACCCTGCCCGGGTCCTTTTCCACGTGCTTCATCGCATTCTCCCATACAGGCAATTGCGAGGGCATCTCAGGGACTCGCAGGTCTTCCCATTTGTTGCGGCCACCAGATCCACCACCTGAATTTTAGTTAGCGCTAGCGGCAAGTCATATTTCTTTTCGTATACTTACCTTGCTGCGATTGATGAGATTGGCCGCGCTGCTTCTGCTTCCGGTCTCCTTTCCTCATCTGAGACAGTGTGGGCGCTTTGCCCACTTGGAAGGGGCCCAGCGAGATTGTCTCAATAGAAGCGCTGGAGTTTGTCGTGCCCATATAGTGACGACGTGAGTGGACGTGTTGGGAAAACCTCCCTCAGCCATGGTAAAGCAGGTCGAAAGGCGTAACGGATTTGCTGCACTCGGAATACATCGCTTGGACGATGTGATCAGGAAAGGTAAATGTCACCGGGTTCTCGATGATGGTCTGCTGCGTGATCGAGAAGTCGAGTTGCATCAGCCACACGGGGACGCCTGCGCGGAAGAGTTCGTTGCAAACGGCGGTATCTTGAGTGAAGGTCCCCATCCAGTCTGATCGGACCGGATGAGACGCAGAAGGAAAGGCGAGGCGAGGTAATACGACCTCGACGAAGTCCAAGAAGGCGTGCATGTCGAGGAAAGTTCGTTGGGCTTCTGCGACGAAAGCGACGATATCGCGGAAAGTGAGGGGATGCTGGAGTAATAGCATAACAGTATGCTGCAGCGACAGGAACATCTTCGCTGCAATGTCTTTCTTGTCGCCACGGTTCTTCTTCCACGCGGCATACCAATCCAAGACAATCTGGTGCAAGGATGCGATCCCCACCGCCTTTTCTTGCTTCAATTTACCAACGGCGAAAGCAGCCGTTGGTAAGACGACGAAGTCTTCGAGGGTGGGTGTGTACCATGCCCAGGCGAGCGGGTCAGGATGGGGATGGTGCTCTCTTCGAGGGATGCAGACGGCGTATTCATATTCCTTGCAGTAGACTTGCGGCCACTGAAAGCAGTCCGCGGTTCCAAATCGGCCGTCCGCTCAGGCACGAAGTTCTTCATCGTCGTGGTGGGGCTCAGGGACGAACGACATATTCGGTGACGTGTATACCATCACCCCGTTGCTTTGACAGGCGATGACCTTGGCGTCTAGGCAGGAGAATGTAGCTATTGCGTGTTGTAAGCTTCGTCCCCGGGCCTAGTTAAATATGACGCACGTATGGTCGTTGGGGCACGATTGATGTCTAAAACGAGTGAGTGCTGTGGCCATCTTGGTTTTGAGGGGTATCTACTGTCCATGTGAATCAGTAAGAGCGCGGGCGAGTAGAGACGTACCAAGCTGCAGCCAAAGATAGGAGGAAAAGGGAACGACTAACGCAAAGTCCAAGAGCGCTCTCAGTGCGACACGAAGTCAGACCACTGAGAATGTAGCCCGAGGTGGTCAGCCAGTGGGTCCAACGAGATCGCTGTTGAGCGATTTGCTGGGAATGGTACACGGGAGGGAGGAGGCGAGGAACGAGATGAGGGAGGGGATGAGGAACGCGGGATGATAGAATGAGGAAGGCGTGGGACAGTAGGTGCGATTCATTCCCACACCTCGGCTTCACCCTCAGCCCCGCCCTCCACGTTCAACACCCATTTCGCCCGATCCCGGTCCCTTCTTCTGGTCCCCCTCAGCGCTGTCCAAAGACAGCCTTTTCGCTCGGCGCCTCGGACGAACCATCAAGCCCAGGCCCCCATTTTTTTCCCATCGAGTTGGCTTTGTGCCGCTCACACTTTCCCTCAGTGGTCTGACTTCGTGTCGCACTGAGAGCGCTCTTGGACTTTGTGTCCATCGAGTTGCCCCGTCGCCACCTCGTATCGAATGACAGTGGGGTTGAAGACTCATTGGAGTGTATTCGTCCCCTCCTTACCTTGTCCTTTTTTCTTTCTCTTTTCACACCAACCCATGTGGACGACTTTCCACCACGCTCATTCCATCCTGGTAGTCTACAGCATATACCTTGGTGTGTCTCTGCTTGTCCGTACTCTTACTGATCCACATTGATCTAGACGCCCCTCAAAGTCAGCCATCATGCCTTGAACACCTGTAAGTGCCATTGATCTCTCATCATCTTGTTGACCTTATTCATCCCAGACACGTCGACTCATGTTTAATATCCCTCAAAGTCAGCATCACACCCCGACACCTGTAAGTGCCATCTGTCCCTTGTCATCTTGTCGAACTTGTTCATCCCAGACGCACTGACTTGTGTTTAATACCCCTCTCTAAGTCTGCGTCGCGCCCCGAATAACCTTAAGTGTTGCTTATCTCACATTATCACATTGCTCTTATTCACTCTAGACACATCAATATTCGTTGTTAAGACACTCAACCGTGGTCACCTCGTAGCCTGCTACCTACTCACATTGACGCTCCATAAATGGTTGATCTACCAGCAGGTCATAGAGCGACGGATGTTTCAAGTGGATTGGACAGGTGAATGCTTCCCCTATTCAAGACTAGTGTCAGTGACAAGGTCATATAGAAGAGTGAGTTGGCTCACTCCTGTTTTCCATTCGCCACTGAACTACACGTTCAGCATGCTTCCAAAACCCGCCGTTATCCATGTACTCAAGAGTGAGCCCTTTATCTAACAGCACCAACCGGCGAGACACGAGTCCACGGTGTTGGAGATCCTCTATCACTGTTGAAGGAAGCTGGAAGATGGCAATCCACAGAATAACGACCTTCGTTTTTCTCCTGGCCAGGAAACTTTTCAGTGTGGCAGTGGAGGAGAACATGGAGTTCCAGTGGAGAGATAGGTGAGTGATGTTTGCAAGCTGAGCAAATCCAAGGGGAATAGTCTGTGACGCAATCCCAGTAGCTGAGAGGTGTAGGTGGGTGATGCGCGAGAACACCTCGATATCCGGTAGGTAGACCACTCGACTCTCGTGGCGGGCGGTCGTTAAACCGATATATAGCCTTTGGAGGCCACGCATTTCGTTCAGGGGCAGCAGTAATGGGTTCTTAGCGACATTGGAGATATGGTGGTAGGGAAAAGCGATCACCAGCGCAGTGAGCCCCGGGCAGTGGTAGAGGATATCGGCTGCAGTGGACACGCTGACTGATCTCCCTATGTAGAGCTCGCCCACATTGAAAAGGTGGCTGGACATGAGCTCGTTCAGGAACTCTAGGTATTTCTCCACCCTGGGCTGCTCCGGAAGCCGGATCTTGAGACCGACGTAGGGCTGAATCCTTTTATCCCAAGGTAAGATTATTTGCCTCGGAATGGACACGATTGACTCACCACACTTGGACTCGTTTTGCTACCAGGGCATACCGGTGGAGGTTGGGCTCATCCTTAAGCATGAGGAATACGTCGCGTTCAAGCTCAAGGGGAAGCTGGAGGCACATAGTTTCACAAGTCCTGGCGGTAAGTCTCCTCAATCATGCATGTGCAGTATTTATACTTCTTACCAGGCATCATGAGTCGGGCCTCTGGGGTCTCGCACAGGGCAGCGCGATGCAGGAGGGACAATTCCTCCCTGTCGTTGCATGCCACTAACTCAGGTGAATCTTTCGTCCCTATAGTTGTCTACTGCTAATGAGCAGCCCTGACTACAGTTCTTTGTATGTCCCCTTGTCGCTATTGCATACCAATGCCCAGCCACAGGTACCATACAATGCTAACAGGTACCATACAACGCCAACAGGTACCTTCCATAACTACAATAATTGGTATGGTTATCCCTGTTGTTGTCCCTATGGTTGTCCAATGCCCAGCCACAGGTTCCAGTGCTGATGGTGACGGTGCCTGAAACCCTTGAGTTGTCGCCCTTGAATGCCCCAGTGAGAGGTACATGTCATAATCCACTTGTTGTCACATAACTAGTAACTGGCAGGTTACGGGGTTATGCCTTCTTGTCGAACTATCCAATAAAACCGCCCCAACACGTGAAGGACATCATGGCAGAAGAACAAACTCCCATGGCCACTAACTCCGGCCCTACTATCCTTGCTCCAGCGGTCAGAGCTTCAGCACAACCCTCGACACTCACATTGCAACAACAGATCCTCGTGTTGCAGCAAGAGATCCACCAACTACGTGGTTCGGGGACTGGTGTGCAAGGGATAACCCACAGGTAAGCGGTTTCCAATTTCTTGACCTGTGGCTTCACGCATTACTGTTTTCCACAGCTCGAGTGGGTGGTGTCAACGTGGAAGAGCCATCAAGAGGCTGGTGACCATGTTCGACAATATCAGTGACTTGATCAGCAAGGCAGATCGACGGGGTACCTTACCCAGGGGGCATCCGAATCATACGGAACGGTAAGCCATGTTTTATTGCTAGTTTACTACCTTTGATGATATTGTGTGTAGGGAGCGCAGCTTGTACAAAGGCTACGAAGAACTAATGAAGTGGATACCTGGACTTCAGAAATGGGTATTGGACCCGGATAATATCAATGAAATAGGCAGTGTTACGAAGCAGGTAACATTCATTGTTCTTTTATTTTTAATTCAATATTTGATCATGGTATCTCAGCTAACGGAGGGAGCAGATGGTGCTTGCAGTGACGATGCTGCCCACCTCAAGACCTCCATAGTGACGTGGCTAACTCAAGCAAACCCCCCACTTGTACCACATGACAAGATAGGACGCGGCCTCCATAATGATGCCACAGCCAGAGAAATATGTCCTGTCGAATTTGACTGGGATAAAGTGGAGTACGTCGTATGACCCCTAATTATCTGCTGCCTGACTGTTGAAAATCCCTAATGCAGACATCGTGATAAAATCCGGGACTGGCATCCTGACTACCTCATAACGGCCAACTCATGGCCACATTTTCTCTACAAGGACGGGATGTATGATCCGGCACACCCTGCTGAAGGTTTATTCCAAGGTAGCTTGCTTCTGAAGGTAATTTCTTTACTTACTTCTTTCAGCTTTATAATTTTATTCATTCACTGCGCCCTAACACTAACATAACAACCCTAGGCATTCCAGTCAATTTTCACCTCCCCGAGCTCAGTCACTGGCGACAGTATCCTGAATCCCACCCCTAATAAGCGGCGTCTTGCAGAAAGACGCACTCGCACCAATGTGGCTCGTCTCCTCTGGATGAAGAAAGTAGAACCACGGGCCATTGCATATGTCGCAGTGCAGGTGAGTGGTTGCACCAGCCTTGCAGGCGAGCATGATGTCCCACATCAGCAAATTCAGAAACTTATGTACAAGGTTGCACAGCTAGTGACAGATGTCACAGTGTTATGGCAAGGTCCCCCCCTGTGCAGCCGAGCTACAGTCACGTCACAACACTACAGGCCGTACAGCTGATTAGTAATCTGTACAGCACCGTCCGGTTAATGTAAGTTGTACAGCGCCACACAAGTAAGTCGTGTATGTACAATGTGTAGTCACATCACAGCGCTACAGGCCGTACAGCCGATTAGTAATCTGTACAGCACCGTCCAGCTAATGTTAGTTGTACAGCGCTGCACAAGTATGTCGTGTATGTACAGTGTGTAGTCTCCGTGCTGAGTCTGTACTGAGTGGTATAGTCTGTCCTGAATCCGTGTTGGACATATAGTAAAGTACATTCTGTTTTGTGCCGTATTGTGTCTGACCGGGTCCGCACCACATCTGTCCGAGTCTGTACCATATCCGTACTTCTGTACAAGTCTGTACATACTAACCGCATGTCTGTAAGCCATCTGTACGATGCTGTGTCGCGCCTGTACTGTATCTGTAATGATATCGCACTGTCGAGCGCGCTCAATGGAAAACACATGTATTGCTCAGAAACTAATATACGTCTCGGGTAAAGCTAATCATTGAGTTCATCCTCCCAGTCCGATATCGCGCCACCGAATTCGCCGTTATCATCTTCGTCGTCAGTTCGTACCACGAAGCCATCCCTAATATTGATAGAGCATTAGTATTGTTGAGTAGAACGGACTTGATACCTACATTCCACATTCGGCCCATTCCTTCAGCATGTTTTCGAACTTTGCGCCGTGGTAGTCGTGCTTCACGACCTGTTTGATGCTTGCTAAGACTTTCTTGTATGTCGCTTCGAGGATGTCAGAATTTAGAGGTTGGCTGTTGTTGCGACCGTAGGTCTTCCATATCGTCAGTAGACTGTGAATCTAGGTATTTCGTCAGTGAGATATGAATGTGAATACTAGTAGGTACGTACGTAGGCCGCCACTAGCGCGATGGCGGTAGTGGGGATCGTTGTTTGAAATTCGGGAAAATTGCGGAGAGACTTGGAAGAACTGCGGTAGAAGGCGGCGAGACAAATGCTCTTCAGTGCAGGGTGCGCGAAGTGGGACGTCCTTCCCTGCCAATGGTTAGTAATTAATCGCTGACGAGGTGTGGGGGTGATTCACCAGGGGATCGCGCTCGCCTTTCAGGTATCGAGATTCTTGCAGCAAATTGGCGGCCTTGTCCTTGATGAACTGCATCCGTGCGGTTTGGCTCGTAACGTGGTTGGGCGCAGTCAGTTGGTACGCGATGGGTATAATTTCTTGAGCCAATTTCTTGATCTCGCTACGAAACGTCTGAGTGTCATTGAAAAGCTAAAACGCCGTTAGTTCTGAACATCGCAACAGACATCAACTTACCAGACGAGCCATGTCTTTCTTGTGTTCTGGGAAATAACCTGGAAATGATCGAGTTAGGCTGGCTCGGATGAATGCGGTACTACACGTACCGGCCTCTACCATTTTGCCCTCTTGCTCGTAGCGCACGACAATTTCGAATAGAATTTCCGAACATTGGCCAGACGTCGCTGTTTGTGCACGCGGAAATGGATCAGTCAGGAAAAGAGACAGACGGACTTCGGCCTTTGCTGTCTCCAGCAACTCGACCCAAAGCAGAGCATAGAATCCGATTGTATACGGCTTGGGTGGAACGGTCCCCTTGGGATTCTTGGAATATCTCCCACGATGGACGACGGCGTCTTCACGAACCGGTGGATTGGCAACATCGGCCCCACGAGCCTGTGGAACGGGAGCAGCGGCATCCTCGTGAGGTCTTGGAATGGCGGCGTTGGCCTCGCAAGCCCTTGGCACGGCAACAGCCTCTTGACGAACCCTTGGATTGGCGGCAGCGTCCTCGCGAACCCGTGGAACGGCAACAGCTCCTTGCCGAACCCTGGCAGCATCCTTGCAAACCTGTGGAACGGCGGGAGCGGCCTCGGGAGCCCTTGGCACGGCAACGGCATCCTTGCGAACCTGTGGAACGGCAGCAGCAGCCTCGCGTACCCTTGGAACGGCGGTGGCGTCCTCGCGAGCCCTTGGCACGGCAGCGGTGGCATTATTGTCTTCAGCTCTTTTCCCAGTGCGCCTCCTCTTGGAACTATGACGATCTCCATTATCGTGGTGGTGAATTCCGTTCCGAACGCTGGTGAGGTAACTGGGAGAAGGAGATTTGCGATGCCGATTGGTTAAATGGTGGCGGTCTAGCAAATCGTAGTCGACTTCAGCCTAAAAATGTTTAGTTCGTGGTACACGTTCTGTATCCTGAAGTACTTACGACCTCGTCGCCTCGGCGTACTGCAATACGACATTGAACCTCATTGCGGTTGTCCACAGCTCGAAAGGCATCGATTGCGGGAGTGCCAGAGTTGGAGCGTGAGCGGGGAGGCGAGGGGAGAAGTCGAAGTCGCTGGGGAGGGTGACGGTGGAGCTGACCTTCATTCTCACCGTTGTGGCCACCTTCTAGTCGGGGATCTCTGTCCTCGTCGTTGTGGTTGCCTTGCTCCTCTTCGTCCTCGTCGTTGTGGTTGCCTTGCACCTCTTTGTCCTCTTCGTTGAAACCACCTTGTTGATCTTCGTCCTCCTCCTCCTCCTCCTCGCCACCTTGCTGATCTTCTTCCATGTTCCAGTTATAGTCCAACTCGAACCCACCCGCGTGATTGTCAGCGACGACTTCGTCATCAGCTGGGCGGTCTTCTATTTCATCGGCCATAGGGTCATCCGCATACATGTCTGCAAAATACAAACATTAGTGACATTAAGAAAATATATGAATAAACACGTACCGTCGTTGTTGTCCTCATTGTCAGCCGGCCGGTTCTCCCTGTCGCTGTAGTACGAACCGATGTCGGTCAAGGGGCTGCTGGGCTTCAAGTTTGATGCTGGTTGGTGACGCCTGGGTGACTGAGCAGAGGGAGAGTGTGCAGACTGAGGACGCAAATCAGGTCTGGGAGACCCGGACCGGGAATGGGGGACAGCGTTCTTGGGGCGATCCCTTTGGTACTCCTCTAAAGGTTGCGTTCCGACGTAGGCGCGTGGTGGTCCTTGAGGCTGCAAACCGAAACGGCCCCTTGGGCCCGACTGCACGATCGCGGGCTGGGGATTTGCGTACGGTTGATCGACCTGCATGGCGTTTGCATCCACGTCACGGCCCTGAAATTCATAGTTAGCGATGAACGTTAGAGGCTCGGATTGTCGTCTTACCTGCTGCTTTCTGTCCACCCTCTTCCTTCGAGTCCGATGGCGCGGGGTCGGAGCCATCAAATTAACTGGATCTGCAGCAGCCCCACTTGCGGGCTGGTTGCCAGACTGCCTCTGCGGCACGGGGTCCTCGATGACGAGCGCCACTTTCTTCAGCTGGGCGACATGGCCCCCTTTACCAGCCGTTGAACGGGTCGGACGTCGTGGGGTTGCTGGGTCAGGTGGGTTGACTTTCGCCTTGGCTGGGCGACTCGCCAACGCCATGGCTCGGAGAATGAAGATGGGAGAGCGACTCAGTGCCCTATGGGAACGTCCGCAGAGCACTTCGCTTGTAAACGACTCGAGTGGCTGTCCAGCAGCCTGAAGGTTGATTACCTCTTAGTGCAACTCGCTGGGGCGGTGGGGGGAGCATTGTGGTCGGACACGTATTAGTGTGGGAACTTCAAGTTGCGCGAATGTGTCTTACATAACATGAAGCCTACACGAGCGGCGGGGATGTACTAAGTAACTAGTACGGCTAAAGGAAATCGTCCCCCGGACAAATCTAGACTATTTAAGTGTGTATGAAGTGACGAAGCGGGTCCAGGAATGTTGAGGAGGCCATGGACCTTCTTCATCGCGAGGTGGGATCCCGTCACAGTCGTTTGGGATCCGTCATCTCAAGCGCATAAGAGTCCTTGCTAGAATGGACCTTGCGGTCTCATGGCGTTCCGAAGTATAGTGACGGATGGGAGACAGGGGTCAACTTCTCATTACGACGTCGCCTCGTGGCTTGGAACAGAAGATAGTTGACAACCGTGGATCAGCGGTAATCGATATGCCGTGGCCACGGCGCCCGACCAGATAAGTAATCCAACGGCGATCAAAACAGAATGGAAGAAGTTGGTCATAACGAATGGCATCGAGGACGTCCGGGATGATTCCATACGTCGACGTCCTAATCCTGCTTCACTCCCCGTAATCCTGCCACCGTTGCGATGCTCACAACTAACACGCCAACACGGCCGTCGTCAAATTCAGATGGAACTGCAAGAAACAGGTTATTAAAAGCGAATGTGAGGCTGCGAGATAACCAACAGCCCCAGACGTACACAACGGCATCCCTGCACCCGAGCCCACATCGACGGTTGAGGGGGGATTTAATGGTGGCTCCTTGACGGATGAGGCGGGCGTGATCAGATACTGAGCACCGCGTTCGAGCACTTGTTCGAGCACTTGGCTGCACGATTCTGGCTCACTTTCCACTATTGACGGAGAAGGTGATCGCGATCATCGATATTGATCGGAGTGACTGCCCCTTCTATCATTTCAATTGACGAGATGGGTGGACTTGATCTCGAGCTTGATCGGCGACATCTTGATTTTGTCCGATCAGAGTTTGACGCAACACTGACGGGACTTGGTGGCGTTTACTAGGCCACCACCTCCGTTGATCTCGATGTCACCGTTCAGAAAGCGTGTCAGTGCAATGCGATGAACGATGCAACGCCAGGCGTGATTTATGCGTCCAATCCGAGTTCGACCCTCCGGGCCTGGCTCTCCTGTTCCTCCTTTGCCTTGCTAAGCCTCTTCCCTTTCTTGTCACCACTCCTCCTGGACGGCGCTCCATTGATCTTCGACATTCTTCTTCCACTCGTTGAGCATTGCCGTCAAGGATTCTCGTTCGGGATCACGAGGCTCGCGAACGGCCCTGAGAATCTCTGCCTGAGCTGAGTCGCCTGTACGGGTTCTTCCAAGGCTGCAATCTTGGATTGCAATTGCGATATAGTCGTCTGAGCGGTGGTGTGCTGTACCTGGGAGAAGTTGTTAAACTCCACTACTGTCTATTCGTCCGTCGAGCGCCGAGGATCATGGTGTCCAGATGGAGGGCCTGTGGCGTGTCGGTAAATCTCGAGTTCGCGTTTCCGCTCAACTATGAGGTCGCGAAGTGAAGATACCTTGGCCTTGATAGCTTTGTGGTCAACAAGCATGTGTCCTTGAGCGCGCGTACCTTGTCGACGTGACTTGCTAAGGTCGCTTGTGTCTCGTGGAGCTGAGTGCAGAGTTCGTCGGGTATGGCGGCCGGCACAAATCCGGAAATGGTAGGTTGGGCGCACTCGTGCGCTGGTTGTGGTTGTGGTGCACGAGCAGGTGGGAGATTTGGAGGAAAGTGAGGAATGTTCAAGGGTGGCTGTGAGAAAAGTCGTCAACAGAGTTCGATCTGTCCAAGCGGTGAAGACTCACCAATTAAGGTATCGTGAATGTCGTTCATGGCGGTCGTCAATGAGTACAAGATATGGTCGAAACTGAGACCGCTTCTACCCGGAGGTCGCATACTACTGCCCACCCCGCCCATCCCTTGAGATCGGAGGGTCAATCGACGTCGGGCGGGAGGTACAGCTTGGCCGCCGTACCAGAGGTACTTGGCTGAGAAGGACCGTCAGGGACGGCTGGATGATTTTGTATGCACTCTACACTGGCAGCATCCTGGCGTCCTCCTCGGTGAATACGCAGAGAACACGAGCTGCGACCTTGCGGTGGGTGGTTGTTTTATTGTCCTCACTGATGATGTCAATGCCGAATTCCTGAGGATGGTTCGAATGACGAAGAATGAAATGGGAAAATCCAGGACGGCATACCACGGTACCGTCATTTTTTTTAGTTCCAAGGGTTCGGACTCGATGCCTTCGGGACTAAGATGCTCGCCGTTGATGCATGTGCCATTCAAGTTCTTGACGTCTTTGACGAAGATCTGGGAGAAGGCTTGCCTTGTTATACGGCTCTAGATGTGGTCAATGCTGATTCACCTCAGAGGTGCGTGATGGCATGGAGGTTCAATGGTGAGCCCTTCAAGTTGGGGGAGCCCTTCAGCAATGGGGCAGGCACGAGAGGAACTTGGCTACACGACTCTGGTCGACTTTCCGTTATTGATGGAGAGGGCTTGAGTGATCGTGATCGTCGATATTGATCCGAGACATGTCACGAACCCGAATTGGCCCCAACTTCCTGCTTCCCACTGACCATCCCATCTATTGTTTCAATCGACGAGATCATGGCATGAACTTGATCTCGAACAACCTGTTTGCGTAGCGGAGCTATACCTCGACAACCTTGATGGCTTCGTGCTCGACAAGCAGTTCTCGATGACGCAGACCTTGTTGACATGACGTGCCAAGGATGCTTGGGTTGGCGAATGGGTTTGGCAAGTCTGAATATCGCAATTGATCCATCGAGAAAGACATCAACGGGAGCCCAGCGTTCCGAATTGTGAGGGCTGAGCGACGTCCGCTCTTGAAAATTTGTTGGCGGGAGATTGGTGAATCGGCCTCCTACTACCGCGGATTGGATGGTCTCGATCTGAGAGGGCCCGGGTAGCACAAGGGGGATGAGTAGAGTGAGCCTGGCTACTGCTTCTGTGAAACTGAAGCCAGACTGTTAGAACTTGGCGAATGGGTTTGGCAACCGGGTTACCGTGATTTGGCTGGGCTCGAGGGGGCCTGCCGGCGCATGCCGTGGTATAGGTAGGCAGATCTGGCTACTGCTTCTGTGAATTGGAGCTTGACGGTTACCGTCTTGATCGATGTGGTGTGATGTAAGCGTCGTTTTCAGTCACAATGTATATTTCAGATGGGCCGATGCACCACATCCTTTCAGTAAAATATACACATGCTGTCTCTGGTCAGAAACATGACAATATACATTGCTACATAGCTCCGGATACAGCATAGAAGAAGTCCTTATCAAAGTATTTATTCAAAAAAAAGGATTGAGAGGAGTGAATGCTATTCGAATGTGTCAAACGATTGTCAGCGGCAGGACCGAAACGAGGTACGATATGCACGTAAGACCTGAGCTGGTCCAATGGAAAAACATCACCAAAATATTCACCAGACGCCCGCTTCGCCCTCTTAAGCACATGGAGACCTGTAGTAGCCTCGGTCAGGCTACCATGCTGAGGCACAACGACCAACCTTTGTGCATAAACGAGAGCACGGCTTGCCCAAGGGGACCTAGTTCTCCTTTGCGAGGCAGGGCACATGATTAGACGAACAAGAACGACGGAGTGTCCTATATATAGCCCAGGGTTCAGATTAAGTGAGAGACCTTAGGTTATGCGAGAACAACATACCGTCCAGGCCACACATCGGCCATTGATATGACTCGTCCACCTGTAGGATGGCTGCGTCGTATCGGCCATATTTCCAGTTTCGATCAGGCGGTTGGGCATTGACAGTAAATGTCTCGGAGGAAGTCTCTCCTGGGTAGTGATAGGACTTTTGCTGGAGGCGAACTTTAAACCAGACTTGGAGTTCAGTGAATGGAAGGTCGACATCAGAAGACGACCGCCTCGGACCACCAAAAGCAGCGTGAAACCGAGTGTGAGGATGCGGTTTTCCCTCACGCTTCACGTAGTCACCCAGCGCTGCGCGAAGATCTGGGAGCTCGAACATCTCTGCAACGTCTTCGATAGACTTGCGGCGGAACTTGGGCTCGATGTTCAGGCGAATGGCCGTCAAGGCAGCAACGATGGTGCGGGGTGGAAAGCTGCCCGCGTCGGTGGGGGCACTGGCATCCTTCGCAGCGACCTTGAAGAAATCGGTCGTTTTGCGTTTTGCTGACCACAGATCCTCCAAGACGTTTCCGCTATCATCATCTTCAGGCTCGGCTTCATTGTCCTCGGCTTCTGCTTCGTTCTGAGTCTGGTGGTCTTCCTGAGATGTTCGAAGAAATACTGCAGTCTCGAATAATCGGCGCTTCTCCTCACGATCAAGGGCGCGGCAAATTTGGCCGTCGTAGTCATGATTATTCGTCACAGAAGCCGGATCCTTTACGACCTCAATATGGGCGTGTTCCGTGGTATCTGCGGACCATTGTAATATGGACCCAACTTGCGCGACGCTTGGAACGACGTTCTGCATCAACTCTAGCTTCGGTATATGGAAGTGGTCCAACACTGTCTTCTGACCTCGACGCAGGCCAAGGTCCAGGATCACTTGCTTGTGATCATGGAACTCATGCAGTGCAGCCTGGATCCTGTCCCGTGTCCGCGAACTAATAGCTGGGGCCTGAGCTAAGTACCTGAATTCCATGAGGGCACGGATTGCGGTGATAACGTCTGCGTCAACACCACCAGCAATCACGACAACGAGGTATCGTTGTACGTCTCTTTGGGTCCGTCCGTTGACCTGCTTGAGCTTTGTGATTCCGTGGTTAAAGTGGCGAAGACCGGTGATCTTGGGAAGAACAGAGAAGCGGTAGTCGATTTCCGCGTCACCGAGAGCACACCTGCACCAGCGGACGTCATGATCCCAACATTCCCGGTGCCAGTAATGAAGTGCTTCGGGGGTTAGGAACCAAGGGGGGCGTGCGAGTGGCCAGTTGCGCCAGAAAGGGTCTGCTACCCCGCTAAGGCGAAAAGGCTCGCACGCTCTGAAGTATGCCTCGATGTCTGCCTCGAGGTCCTTGATCGAATGGAGCTGGCTCAAAGTCAACTCAGCAGTGCGAGGCGGATGCCTATCCCGGTCTCCAAAGTTCTTGCTCGTAGCCGTGGTGACCGGGGAGGTGTGGCCTCGTACGCAAGCGATCATGCATGCTTCGGGTGTGTCGGCGATGTAAGAAACAAGCGGCGTGAAACAGTAACGTTGATTTCCCAAGGGATCAGGAATTGTGCACCCGAATTGTGCAGCTTGTTTGAGGGGCTCAAGGACAATGTCCAGGCATTGATGGAAGAGACGGGCTTCAAGAAGCGAACGCATTCTTGGCGTCTCATGAAGGAACTCAGGAATTGGCATCAGGGCCAGGAGTAGAAAAGCGTGCGATGCGGCTTTGTTTCGCACTTTCATCCTGATGTTGGCTAGACTAATCAACAACGGATGCGCAAGTTTGCCTCCGCACATATTGGTGACATTCGTTTTATCTGACGACAAAATGATGCCACACAACGTGGCACCAATAGGGAGTTTTTCCTATACATGGTCGGTAGTCAATCCATGAAGCTGTGGCAAAATGCGGATTCTCACCTGCATTTCCCAGCACCCCTCGCTACTCATCCACTCGCTGTACACCCTCACGTTACGCTCAGCGGAAGTAAACAAGCGGTACAGGGAATAATCCATATTGCCCGCAAACAATGGGTGGTTGAACAGCAGTTTGACGCAGTCGAGAGCGTCACGGTAATATAGGTGAACTGGTTCTTTCGTTGGATAAGTGGTAGGGACGATTCTGTAGGTCCAACGTGGCCCAGACGGTAGAGATTCGGCACGGGAACGTAGTTCCCGTGCTGTCCAAAACGAGAGGGGTAGCATCTTGGTCTAGGAGGCGATTAGTAGGAGCTCAGCGTAACGCCTGATTTACATACGATATCCAAAGATAAGTATTCGTCGATAGCCCGCATGCTAAGTCCAGACTTCAAGAGAAAATTCGCTAGCGCCCAGTCGTTCGAATCAGCAAAAGGATAATGGGGGTTGGTCAGGCGGCGCGCTGAATACTGATCCTTATCGAATTGCGAGAGGAATGTCTCACCAACTCCATGGACAACGGATGCGCCAACGTAATAGTCCACCACCCAGCCGTGTGGATTCTCGGCGTCTGAAACAGGAGGGGCATCATCCATACGAACATCCTCGTCAGCGACCGCTGCAAACCCAGGCTGAGAGCCTAAGTCTCGGTCTGACTCTGGATCTTGGTCTGGAGGGAAAGCAAAGGATTGGGACGGCGAACGTGGGGGAGATGCGTTTTCTTGGGCAGGGTATAGAATAGGGACTTCGAGCTGATGCTGATAATTATTGTCATGACATAGAGAGCGAGGCTGTAGGAGATGGAACGTAACCCCTTCCGACGTAGAAAAATATTTGAGACACCTGGGGCAGTTAGGCATTGAAACTTGAAGAAAATAGAACGTACCAGCTTTTGACCCATTGGCCGTACTAGTAGGTGGCGGCGTGGACACGATGTGGTGATGGCGATAAGGAGATCTGATCTGTAACAAGTAAACAAACAAACACACTCCTTGATCAGAGTCATCAGACCAACCCAAGTACTTGCGTTCTCCTGTTGATTCGCTTCCGGTCCTTCAAGCTTCAAACCTGAGCTAAAGTAGCCTTTTTCGTGTACTCCAGCACGAAATGCGAGGTCAAAATGCCTCTTCGGAAGTCACGCTGACAGGTTGCGCCACTCCTGGAACGCACCAGCATCAAGTGTGGTTCAAGGTGATTGCTAGCCCGGGTCGTACTAGTACTTACCCTCCTTACCCTCCTCTGGACCAGATCCTCAGCAACGCCGACCCTTCAGACTCTCGGAGGGTCACGTTTTCATACTAGACTCGGGAGTCCTTTGCAGCTGATCGCTTCCGGTGCCTCCTCTCAATTTTCATTCACCTCGCCCAGCCTGATGGCCAAGCTATTCCTCCAACACAACGTCAACCAAGCCTGCAGTCCCTTCATTATTATCTCTCGCTGACTCACCATCGGTTGACAGATTGCATCGCCCCTCCGTTTCGCGAAGGATCGACTCGCAATATCTCGTGTCCCACGGCATTGTTGCCCCAAATAGCGCATGGATGTTCAATGGCAATGCCTGATCTTGCGCCCTGTATTCTATCTATCCCTTCCCCACTTTCTGTCTATGCTCCCGCTCCCGCCCCCACCCTTTTTCTCTTTCTATTGTACTACTATTACTAGTACTCAGGCAACCTCGCGTCCACTCTGAACCTTTCGAGCTAAAAATGACAATATTGTGGTATGCCGTCCTTGATTTCCCCGGTATTTTTCTTCACTCGAGTCATCCTCAGGAATTCGGCATTGACATCATTGGTGAGGACAATAAAACGGCCACCACAATGTCGCCGCTCGTTTTCTCTGCGTATTCACCGAGAAGGATGTCCAGGACGCTGCCCGTGTACAACGCATACAAAATCCGCCACCCGTCCCATGGCGATCCTTCCCAGCCGAGCACCTCTGGTGCCTCTTCTCAGTTCTCATTCGCCCAGGGTCAAGTCGTACCTCCCGCGCAACGTCAACCGACCCTCCAATCCAAAGCTCTCGGTGGGATTGGGTGGGGTGGGCGGTAGTATGTGCCCTGTGCGTAAAAGTGGTCTCAGCTTCGACCACATCTTGAGCCATCTACAAGGCGGTCTCCACTCGTTGACGACCGCCATGAACGACATTCGCGATACCTTAGGTGGTGCCTTGGTGAGTCCTTACCATTTTCACAAATCAACACTCGGTTTTGACGACGTTTCTTACAGCCATCCAACATCCTCCGAACCTTCTACCTGACCGTACATCGGAACCACAGCCAGCGCACGAGCTTGCCCAACCGACCGATCCCGGATCTGTACTCAACGAATTCCTACGGCACTCGACTGCACGAGTCCTTGGCAACTCATGTCGACAAAGTGCGCGCGCTCGAGGACATGCTCACTGAACATGAAGGCATCAAGGCCGAGGTAGCTCCACTACGCGACCTTACGGTCGAGCGGAAACGCGAACTCGAGGTTTCCCGACACGCCGCAGGCTCTCCATACGGACACCATGATCCTCAATGCCATGGGGACATGCGCAACGACAGTTATCGAGCAGACGGTGACGATGGAGCCAGCATCCATGCTATCGTCCTGCATGGTCTGGAAAGAGTAGATGAGGGGGATGAAGACCAGTTGGCACCCGAGGATGAGGACGACGAAGGATGTCCGCGTCGCCGAGAAGGGCTCGGACGTCTGCGGATGCCCGAGCCTACTGGAATGGGTATGGTGAAGGACGATGAGGAGTCCTCAAATGCGAAGCCGAGACACCGATCGTCGTCACCCCTACAACAATCCCACGATGCTGCGTCTGCCGCTATCGACGAGTGGCCGAGCGGTTGTCGGCGCTTGGCGGACGAATAGGCGCGGCAGTGGAGTTTACAACACCCTCCAGGCACAACACACCGCAGCTCAGACGACTACATTGCAGTTGCAATCCAAGGTTGTAGCCTTGGAAGAACTCGTACAGGCGACCCAGCAAAACTCTGCCCAGGAAGCTGGTCGGGCAGAGATCCTCAGGGGCGTTCGCGAGCCTCCTTGTATCACGAACGAGAATCCTTGACTCGGAGGACAATGCTCAACGAGTGGAAGAAGGTCAATGGGGTGCTATCCACGAGGAGTGGTCACAAGAAAGGGAGAGGCTTAGCAAGGCGAAAGAGGAACGGAAGAGCCAGGCCCGGACGCTCAAACTCGGATTGGACGCCAAGATTAATGCTGGCATTGCATCGTTCACCGCATTGCACCAACATGACTGGTTCCGAATGGAAACATCAAGATCAACAGAGGTGGTGGCCTAGTGACGCCGCCAAGTCCCGTCAGTGTCGCGTCAAACTCTGGTCGGACAAAGTCAGCGTCATTGATGAAGCTCTTCTCGAGGCCGCCCGAGATCAAGTTCACCCATCTCGTCAATTGAAACGATAGGCGGTCAGTGGAGGGCAGGACATTGGGTTTGCTTTGCGACGTGTCTTGGATCAATATCCACGATCGCGATCACCCTCTTCTTCGATAGCGAGAAGTGAGCCCAGATCGTGCTCGAACCCGGTGTTCAGTATCCGATCACGCCCACCCCATCCGTCAAGGACTCCCGAGCAGCCGCCAGCCGTCGAAGGCGGAGATGCTGTTGCACTGTCTGGGGCTGTTAGTTATTTCATGGTCTCACATCCGTGCTTTTAATAACCCGTTTGTTTCAGTTCTATCTGAATATAATGACGGCCGTTGGCGTCTTCGTTGTCAGCGTTGGTAGCAGTATTATGGCGAGTGAAAGAGGAATCATCCTGGACGATTCTCGATGTCATTCATTCAAGTCATGACCAATGCTATTCTTTACCTCTTTCGCAAAGGATCGAGTCGCAGTATCTCATGTCCCACGGCGTAAGTTGTTGCCCCAAATAGCGTATGGATGTTCAATGACGATGCCTGATCGTGCGCCCTGTACTCTGTTCTCAGGCTATCCTCCTCCCCCTCTATCTGTCTATGCACCCTCTCCCCCTTGCTACTACTAGTACTAGTATTCAGGCGACCTCTAGATTCGATAACATCATTCGCTTGTGGTGTATGACTCGGACGGGCTCGGATATTACATAGTTAGCTAAGCGACTTGAATTCGCTAATGATACGCAATTGGTGGTACAGGTTTGGCATTTCCCTTTTTCTCTTGGACTATCGTCGTGTCAACAACATGGAAAACGGCCAACGCCACAACTCAGACGTGTCCTCTGAACCAGTAGTCGGTCAAAACACCTCAATCAAGAGTAGCAGTGTCTCGCGACGAGTTCAGCTTCGTTCTGACGACTCTGGTAACACTGTTCCTGGTACACCTGATGCAGACACTCCACGATCTTTTCCTTCCCCGGCTCCCGTGCCTGTGCTTTCCCAGCCTTTCCCTAATTTGAGGGGTGTTTCCATTCCCCGGGCTGCGTCTGGACAAGTTATCGGTACTCCCAGTGCTATCGGCGCTATCCGTGCACGGAAATCGTCCACCCTCTCGCAGTTCATGACACCCGTGCCTACCCGGGGATCTCCACTGGCAGCGAAGGACTTCGTGGTACCAAACAGTATCGAAAAGGTAAGAATATTGTATATACTTGTAGTAAATCCAACACTAAGACAAGATTGAAAGCCGGCCCATGATTATGATGAATCAGACTTGTCGGACGCTGAGCAACTGGAATTTGAAAAGGAAGATGCACGGTTAGTACTCGAGGTTGCAAGGTCGCATCGTACG